>CM040239.1:50700748-50990725 GCA_022545495.1 Chrysanthemum lavandulifolium
CTCAAAGATGTGTCCTCCACCTTATGATTGATCGGGGTAATTTTAAATTTGAAATTAAACAAGGTTTTCATTATTGCCGCGTTGCAACGGGATTAAAACAATTATGTATGACAAAGTTGTATGTAATTTTTAAACATTCAATATATAGCGAGGCAATAATCAAATATAAAAGAATTGTTGGAAGAAAAATAATGTTAAAGTATAAGGTTAAAATTGAAAATTATGAAATGAATAGGAATGATAGTATTTTGTTTGAAGGCATAATTTCAAAATCGATACCGAATTAAAGAGATTTAATTTTCAAACAAAATTGATTTTGAAAATCTCTGAAATGTTCCTGGTGAGTGCTAATGCATTTTTCTTAGTTACTTTATCTATATTTAGCGAGAGTGCCCGAATATTGCGTGCATGGCACTACGCAATTAAAATATTCAACGATTTTTTTAGATCTATATTTTACGATACAATAGATATACGAATGGCGATAATTTTAGTTTTAATAATTTTACTTAATAATAATATTTTTTATATAAAAACTGTAGATTATCCACGTTATGTTTTGACAATATTGAGTTGGTAAGTGCAAGTTAAAGTAGTTTACAATTATCAGAATGTAAGTTATCATTAAATAATAATACCATAGCGAATTTTAAAATCACTTACATTATACTAAGAAAATTTAGTTCTCTAAAAACAATGTTTGTTATATGGGAATTGATATTTGCACCATTTTTTATGATTTACTATCATTTATGCATTACTGAAGATTGCATCGCATAAATCAGAATGCATAAACGTGATGAACGCATCAAAATGTGATGATCGATCACCTCCTTGTTATATTTGTCCCACATAGATTGATAATACAAGTAAAAAAGTACTTATAAAAATAAAGAAAACTAAATATTTAAAAAGACACGTGAGTTACTTTAAAGAGTATAAATATTATTATACATATATATATATAATAAATATTAAATATATAATTAGCACTTAGCACTTTGCATCATTTGCTTTGAGAAAATCGTCCAATTTTTATAAAACAAAGTTTTTAGCTTTTAAGGTAAGTTTTATCAAAAAAATTCTAAAAGATGTATATGTTGGTTCTTGAGACACTTTTGCGATTTAAAAATATTTTTTGAACATTGCAATTTATTATGCATCTTGAAACTCTATTGATTTAATAATATCGTTTTCGGACGATTCTTATGGGCTATCCGAACCGGTGGTGACTCCGGTTCCCGATTAAACCCGTTGGTCCGTTCAATTTTTTAAAACATATGTACAATCAACTTGTTTATATATAAATTGTATGAAGCTTTGTGTGTTTTATTAGTTTGTACAATATGTATAATAACAAGTACTTTTCATATTAGGGGTGTTTTAAAAATAACATTTATTATGTAATTATTGTTTTAGACGGTTTTTTTTCTTATATTAAACTACTTTGTATTTTACTAATTATTTTTTTAAAACATGTCTACAAAAAGTGTTTTAAAGTGTTGCTACAAATGCTATTATGGATGTACTTATTAAAATTGAGCAAATTGCATAAAAGTGTACCCAACTTATACCCAATTTCAATTTAAGGTACTCCACTTTTTTTTCTTTCTTAATTTAATGTACCAAACTTTTTTTTGATTGCAATGTAATACCACTAGCGGGTTTCCAAGTCACTTAGCCGGTTACCAAATTTTCCGACGACCTTTTCCGATGACCCACCACCACTACCTTCATTTATCACCACCACCACCATAACCCACCACCAATACTTTCATTTATCAACACAACCACCATAATCCACCACCACATCCTTCATCTATCACCACAATCCACAAAACTACTACCACCATAACCACCAACACTACCAATACTGACATCACCACCACCATAACCTTGTGGTTGGTCAGATGAAGGTGGTAGATGGTGGGTTATGGTGATAGTGGTGATAAATGAAGATGGTGGTGGTGGTTTTGGTGGTGGCGATGTTAGATGATGGTGGTGGTGGTGGTGTGGTATCCGAAAAACATGATTGCTTGAAAAGGTCGCGGAATATTTTGTAATCGAATAAATGACTTGGAAACTACTGTGTATTACATTGCAACCAAAAAAGTTTGGTGCACTAAATTGAGAAAAAAATAGAGTACCTTAAATTGTAATTGGTATGAGTTTGTACACTTTTTGTAATGATTTGCCCATTAAAATTTGTCATTATAAGCAAGTGTTGAATCTTAATTTTTAAGCCTTCCATTTTAGGAATGTCCCAAATGCTTTATAATATCGTATAGATATGTGTAAATGTGTATAATCATATAAATTAACACTTAGCACTTACCACTTTGCACCTTTGCATCATTTGCTTTGAGAAAATCGTCCAATTTTTATAAAACAAAGTTTTTAGTTTTTAAGGTAAGTTTTATCAAAAAAAATTCTAAAAGATGTATATGTTGGTTCTTGAGACACTCTTGCGATTTAAAAATATTTTTTGAACATTGTAATTTATTATGCATCTTGAAACTCTATTGATTTAATAATATCGTTTTCGGACGATTCTTATGGGCTATCCGAACCGGTGGTGACTCAGGTTCCCTATTAAACCAGTTGGTCCGTTCAATTTTTTAAAACATATGTACCATCAACTTGTTTATATATAAATTGTATGAAGCTTTGTGTGTTTTATTAGTTTGTACAATATGTATAATAACAAGTACTTTTCATATTAGGGGTGTTTTAAAAATAACATTTATTATGTAATTATTGTTTTAGACGGTTTTTTTTCTTATATTAAACTACTTTGTATTTTATTAATTATTTTTTTAAAACATGTCTACAAAAAGTGCTTTAAAGTGTTGCAACCAATGCTATTATAGATGTACTTATTAAAATTTGCCATTATAAGCAGGTGTTGAATCTTAATTTTTTTAAGCCTTCCATTTTAAGAATGTCCCAAATGCTTTATAATATAGTATAGACTAGTTATAATGCACGAAGTCATTTCATTCTTAATTTTAAGATGTACAAAAAATTAAGCATGATTTGCAACACTTTAATGCACCCAATTTTCAGAATTACAATAAAGTAAGCATATTGTACAACAAAATAATGTGTGCTGTCATTTTAATATCAAAATTATATCAAACAACATTAATGCTATTAAAAACACCCTTCACCAAAAATTACAACCATTTAAACATAATGTACAATATCGCAACTAATTTTCGATTTACAACAAAATAAGCATAGTGTACAACAAAATAAACATGATGTAATTTTCAAACTTATTTTCAAACTTACAACATTAATGCTATTAAATTGGTCAATGTTATTAATGACTATAATGACTACTACTTACAAGAAAAGAAACATAATGTACAACACTTTAATGCACATAATTTTCGGACGATACACAAGAAGTATAATGTACAACAAAACACCACATTAATGTTATTTAATGTAGTCAATTATTTAACTGCCTATAAATACAATTAATACGCTTATTTAAAAACCCCTTACATAAGAAATACAAATAATCAAGCATATTATACAACCAAATTAAACACAATTTTGCATTAAATTTCACTCACGCAAATAATAACGCACATTATACAAATATTCAAGCCCGAACAGCAACGGCCAAATGGGCTTGAGCCCGAACGCGCGGACCAAACGGACTCAAGCCCGAGCGGACACGAGTCAACGGTTCGAGCCCGAACAGGCACGGGCTATACTGAAATTTTGATATCCGTAAATTTATTATTAAAAGAACATAATAAACTAAAATACATTATTTATCGAAGAAATTTATTTGAGGTACCACTACGCAGAATGGGGTACCTTCGCTAGTTATAAGTGAAGAGTGAACTTAATTATTATTAAACCGATAATTTTATTGGAAATCTTACCTCTTTTTTGTTATTGTTTTCCCTATATATTGCGGTTAAAAATATATTTGTGCATCCGGTCACTTTTAACTAGGGGTGGCAATTTTCGACACGACACGATAAACGACATGAATCCGACACGAAGTTAAACAGGTTTGGGTTGAGGATAAGTAGGTTTGGGTAAAAAAACGAGTCAACCCGTTTAATAAACGGGTCGTTTTTGGGTTGAGTAAGTATTAAACAGGTCAACCCATGAACCCGTTTAAGTATATAAGATCTTAAAAATAAAATATATAACATAGTTTTTATGTTGGATGTGGATTAAATGTATGTTTTTATTTAGACTAAAATACACGGTTGGTCCCTAAACTTGTTACTGCGCATCGCGATGGGATAAACATGGGCATTATCATCGCCAGAGGTCCAAAACATGGGCTTTATATGCCAAATTCGTCCCTTGACCACTAACGCCGAGGTCAACGTCTAATTTATGTTAGTTAGTGGAGGGTATTATAGTCCATACACATTTATACCACACCTTAGTTAATTCTGATAAAAGCTTCCGTATACCATCTTGATCGTTTCCCTCCCTCATCACACATCCCTCACACACACTTTAACAATGGTAGACAAGGAGCTTACTTTTACATCAGTAACTGATGAGATGGTAAAATATGTGAAGGCAAAATACGGGGATACTTGGTTACAAGAAGATGAAATTTCTGATGAAATGTTTAAAGATTTATGCATATTTGCGAAAAAAGCTGAAGTGATGAAAGGTTAGTCGAGTTTTTTTTGTATTTGTGTGATTGACATTTTAAGGAATGAGCATAAATAACTCTATTTTATTTGACAAAAATCCGAGCAAAGGTTTAATCGCCAAAATGGATTATAGCAAGCTAAAGGTATCTGACGATATGATTGAGTATGCCATGGCTATTTATGGGAATAAGTAGGATATAGGATATGACATTGATGTGATACTTGAAGACTTGTGGGAAAAATATGGGAATAAGGAGTCGAGAAAGGTTAGAGTTAATGTTTGCAAGCTAAGAAAGTTGTAATGGGTGAACTCGCTTTCTTTCGCTTTGTCTATCTTTCTAGATACTAACGTGAAAGGAAATGAAGTTGATGTCATCATTATTTCGACACATCCGATGATGAGTGTGTGATCATGTCTTCTAAGACTCATCGTTAATACAAATAAGTCAGAAAACGTTTATTTATATTTTACGATCTTCTAATGTTTTGTCGATAACAAACGTAAAATCATGTTAACGAAACAAATAAAACACGTAAATGGTTTGAACTAATAGTTTCTAACATATTCACACTTTCACATAAAACACTAAAACAAGTATAAGTGATTTTATAATTTAGTAATACATATGTACAACAACTAGTGTTTACATATTTTGGGTAAAATATACACATAACTAGTATGTAGTATATTGGGTAATATAAATGGGTAAAAACTTAAGTATCACAACCCATTGGGCAAATACATTGAATGTAGTTGGGTACAACCCAAAGCCCATGACCCATGGATCTTGACCCATAACCCATTGCATGACATCATGCTTATATCTTACATGGATAATATCCATAACCCATGGATCAACCCATACCCAAGTGACCAAGTGCATTGCACTCAAAGATACATTGTATCTAGCCAAAGATCCATGGTTCAACCCATGACCCATGACCCACAACCAAAATACCCATGGGTGAAAGTGGAGCGCCCCACGGATCCCTAGCTTACGCTAGACGGATCCCTTGTGGAAGGATCCGTGGGATTCGAGGAATGAGGATTTTTCCTCTATAAATAGTGAGCCATTTCTTCATTATTTCTCACCCTTTCTAACACACTTTCTCCCGAGTTAAAACTCACTAACCTCGGATCAAGAGATCTATGTTTGTAGTTTTTGTGTGTGATCTTTTAGGTTCTCTTAAAGGCAAGATCACCACCTTTGAAGTCGAGCAAGCTCAAGTCCATGAGTTGCCATGCTTCCTCATCATCAAGGCTATCAAGTATTCTTGTTGATGATTCCTTTCTTCCTTCAAAGAAGTGTAGTGTTGAAGACATTAGTGAAAGATGTCTCAAGTGTCAAGACGAAGATATTAGTGAAGGGTATCTATAAATTATAGCATAAGCACTTGTGGTAGGTGCTTAGAAGTCAAGACAAGAATCATTAGTGAAAGGTGCTTAGAAGTCAGACTAGAAGCATTAGTGAAAGGTGCTTAAAAGTGAAGACACAAGACATTAGTTAAAGGTGTCTTGTAGATCTAGTCAAAGGCATTAGTGAAAGGTGCCTTAGATGTACATTCGATATGGTGTGTTTCATGTACAAGATAGACTAGTATTAGATCTAAGGATATTGATATCCTTGATGATGTTGTAAAGGAGTAGATCTCCTTTGGGATTAGTCATTGGTGTAGTGTGGTAGTAGTTCCTCCATTGCAATAGAACTAGGTGCTTAGCCTAGTACCTAATAAAGTGTAGGCGGCGTTGTGAAGGTGTAGTTCACCTGGAGTGAAAGAACTAGGTACTTAGCCTAGTACCTTATAAAGGGTAGGCGACGTTGTGTAGGTGTGGTTCACCTTGGGTGAAAGAACCGGTGGTTAGCCTAGCAATGGAAAAAGGGTAGGTGACGTTGTGAAGGCTTCTCCGCCATAAGGAGATTGGTGTAGTGATTACGAACTCTCGAGTAGGTGACTCGGGGAGTGGAGTAGGGCAAGGAAGGTGTCCTTGTATCCGAACCACTATAAATACTCGCGTTGTGGTTTTGTGCTTCTTACTCTTATCTTTTCATTACTTACCTTTATATGCTTGTTTATCAACATCCAACACACACATCCAAATAGATTGACATAAGTCGATCTAAATAGATTAAAAGGAAGTTTTAATTGGCAAACTATTCAACCCCCTTCTAGTTTTCCACAATTGGCATCGAGCTTCGTTACCAAGTTTCTTGAAGTATATTGTACTTTAAAAACTTGATACGATCCATGGTTAATTGAAAACTACAAAGAAGGGTTTTCATAAAACAAACACCATGTCTTTTAAAACTATATGTTTGGATGTTGATTTGATAACAACATTTTTTTATTTACTTGTTTCATTTAATTGCACTAATCTTCTTTGTCATGTTGATTAGTCAAAGCTCATACCCACCAAGCTATAGGAATCGCTTGGTAACAAGAATACCTTCCTTAAGAAGGTATCTTAAGCAGCGAGCGGGAATCGTCTAAGTGACATTTGTTGTGTCATTTGTAAAGACATTCCTAAGTGCGCTAGAGGTATGATTTTCTTTTATTTTACTTGACAATTAAGTTCGCCTAGTTAGGTATTTATATGATTACCTTTTGTGCTTATACATGAAGCTTCATTAGGAAGCCTTTTTCTACATACGTGTTAATTTCGTTTTAAGTCATGGTATATAAAATTTATGTTTTATTTCTTTTAATCCTATAATAAAACAAAACACAAATATCAAAAATTCCTCCTCTCCTATAAATCATCCACTGACGCCCACTTTATCAAACCCCACTTTTCAAATTTTCCAATTTCAAATATTCACTCTCACTCAAAACTTCATCCTCCTCTCCACTTCATCCGAACCGAAACCAAGAAAATCATCTTCAACATGGTTTACATCGCCCGTGCTCATCGTCTTAACACTCATCACACTTGTGTTCCCTATGATGAAGTTCACATACGGAGACATTTACTTTGTGTTGTTAATCTACATTGGGGTTATATACCCAATCCTTTGTATCATTCTTAGCATTGAAATGCAATATTATTAAATAGTCTAGTTTATCTAGGTTATTATTATCATTATGTGTTTATCATTCTTTCTTTGCTTTATGTCTTCTCTTCGTGATACATTAGAAGTCATGTATGCATGTTAAAAGAAAATGTAGGTTAAAACACGTATCTTGGTATAAACCGTGAGATCTAAAAACCTATGCGTTTTCATAAAATCTTTACGTAATTACGATCTACGGATCCCGAAGTTATACTAACGGATCCCTTTTGAAAAGGAACCGTGGGATCCGTCCCCATTTGAAAAGCAGTTTTCATGCAAGATTAAAAACCACTATCTTTCTAAAAAGTAATAATCCACTAGAAAGTCAAAACCTTGAGTGAGTTAGAGTGTTAAAAAACATTGTTAATAAAAATCTAGTAAAAACATTAGATAATCATAGGTTGACCACAAACATCTCTATTTTTAACTTGTCATTTCTATAGGTTCAACTATGACGCATGAATATGAGTTTGATTTTTCACTCACTAGCGTCTACATCCGAACATCTCTCTTGAACCCAACACGCCTGCAATCATGTCCGTGGGTTCAATAATCTCAAAACCGTCACTTCCATGAAGGACGATTGTAGACACCTCTCTACAATTCAAGAAGGTATCAATACCTCCTTCAAGCCATAGGACTAGAATGTCTTCTTGAAATCAACGAGAAGATATGTCCAAGGTTCATAATGGAATTCTTCCGTCAAGTCAAACTCGTTCGTAAAGAGGATCGCTCTCTATCTATTTGGTTTTATATCAAAAACCAAAAGTTTACTCTAACCCTTGGGCATTTTGCTCACATCCTCCGGATTCCAAATCATGGACAATGTGCCTTTACCGAAGATTGGTCTCTTGACTCTCTCTCTAACTTTCGTGAAGAAAATAGTCCATATTGTTCACACATACCCTCTCCGGAAGATTTAAATCGCATAATATGCAAACCTCGACCATATTACTCCGATCCAAACATTATCTTTACAAGGGATATCCGAGAAGAGTACAAGCCTCTTGCACTCATCCCTACGTGAAAATGTTTGGAGCCTTAGGGAAATCGAGAAATCCTTCCCGCTTGTTGTGCTCACATGTTGTCTTGTTTGCTAACACAACAACCATACAATCTCGCCTACTTCTTCGCAAGGAGAATTGCAAATCTTCAAGGCTCCAAGAATAAACTCATCCCTTATGGAATGTTCTTGACACGCCTCTATCATAATGTTATGCACATCCATCCTCAATTTCAAAGTCCGTTATACGTGCTTGTGAACAAGATGATGGAACCGCTAAACATATCTCTCATGAAGACTTTCTTCATTCTTGATTCCACCAACACTCATCAACCACATAATGATTCTCCTAGCGAAAACACTCAAGGAAACTAGTAGTATTCCAAAATAGGATCAATTCTCTTGTACTCGTGCTTTATCAATGTTATCCTATTTCCTCATGAAATAAAGCATCTTACATTTGATGTCTTAGTGTTAGAACCTCTTTAAACCAACCTTGGGATATAATGCATTGTCAAGATCATTGCATACCTTTAGTAAAGGTTCTCTGGCGGATGGACGGATCCCAAAATTTGTGCTGAGACGGATCCCTACACTTAGGGAACCGTGGGATCCGACAAATGCAGAAAATGCAATTGCAAGCATTATACTTCAAACATATCCTTATAGCACCTCACACTAAGATAAACATAGTGTCTTAAGGAAAAATTAAGTCCTTATCAAGATAGGTTGATCTTTCCTACTCACACATAACTCACCTAGATCACACTCTAAGACACTTGTAGATCTATCGTTTCATTTTTAATCCATTACTCTTTCGCTCTTAAACTCACACTTCATTTTTCACTTGATCCCTCACATTTAGCCTTATAAATCTTTCGATTATGGCAAAATTGATCATAAATCATCCTTACCTCAAAATTGATCAAAGTTGAGTTTTTCTCATCTCAAAGCTTCTAGGATATTTTCCAAAACACTATCTTAAGTCACAACCTGATCTTTAGGATCATTTAGCTTCAATTGACACTCTCATCTTTAATGTCATCCTTGCTCATCCATTGGTACTCTTGAAAGTTCCAAATCCTTCCATAAATGACAATCATTTGCTACATCACTCATTACCTTCAAGTACTTAAGCACCCCTTCATTTAAGACACTTAGGAGGAATGAAACACTTAAGATGTGATAGGTCTTAGATCTTAGAAACATCATTTCCACTCTTTCATAGCTGCTGAGAGCCGGATCCCTAGGATTAGCCTAGACGGATCCCTCTGAGGAGAGAACCGTGGGATCCGGATGACAGTCTATATCAAATCTTGCTAAAACAATCATTTCAACTCATCTTCCTAACTCAAACACTCCATCTCATTTTAATTGAGTTCCTAGATCAGTGCAAACTCTGAAGTTGACTCTTGTGCATGTTAATCATCACATTCCAATGAATCCTAGTGGCTTAAGGCTTAAATGCACTTGCCAAATATCTTGGTTTATAAACCACTTTGTTAGGTCCTCCATAGTCATCACTTTCGTCCTAACTTTCAACACTTTAGAAACCCTTGCAAACCTCTTGAAATCATCTCATCATGAGGAAAACCCCAAGTTGTAACCTATCCACCAAAGAACCACCCAAGAAAAAGGCTCGTGTTATACACGAAATCTCTTCAACCGAATCATCTTCGGTCAAGCCAACAAATGATAGGATCCTTCCTCAACCAATCAAACCAATTCCTAAAAGGATAGTACCCACAACACTACCTAGAACAAACACCACCATACCTCCTGGCCAAACAATATCATCTCCACTAAACCATCACCATTGGTTCCTAGAGGTATTTCATTTACATCCCCACTATCATCACCACATCTCTACAAGGATATCATTGACACATCTGCCTCCGCCGGTTCATCACCACATCTCACGGCCAAACAAGTAAATTCGCGTGCTTAATAATATCATACAAAATATCATTGACACAAGGTGTGTCGGATCCATCAAGTGGTATCGAGGCGAAGGTTCGATATTTTGTTTTAGAAGATCCAAGGAATTAGCTTAACCTACTCACTCAATTCAATGGAGATGGAAAACAACCAATCAAACTCTTCTACACCAGGCTACCTAAACTCAAACTAAATGAGTTTGAGATGTGGAGGATCTTGATTAAGCAATATTTTCTCATTCGGACTATGATCTATGGGAGATCATTCAAGCGGTGATTCTTTCAAGCTGTGACTAGTCTTGTGAAGGTTGGTGACGAGATGTTGTGAAAGTTTACGTACTGAATCTAGTGTCGAAAAAGCTTGCAAGAAGAATGATCTTAAAGCTAGAAGTTTGTTGCTCATGACTCTTCCTAGAGATCAAATCATTGCATTTAGCAAGTACACATGCTAAGGAGGCTATTTGAAGAGATGCACTCGGTGTTTGGTGGTAATGATGCTACAAAGAAGACACAAAAGACATTATTGAAGCAAAGCTATGAAAATTTCTGCGCTCAAGCAATGACTCTCTTGATAGCATCTTCACCAAACTCGGAAGATTGTTACTCAACCGATCGTGGTTGGCATTGAGGTAGAAAAGGAAGACCTCAATTTGAAGTTTCTAAGAAGTTTACCTTGAGTTTCAAACCAATGTTCTTCGTCGGGAAAACAAATCGGACATAGAAACAATGAAGCTCAATGACCTTTACAACAACTTCAAACTTATTGAGCAAAGGTTGAAGAAGGCGGAAACTTGGCACAAGCTCTAGTAGCTTGGCATTGTTGTCAACCTCTGTTGATAGTGATGATTCGAAGATGATAGTTATGATGAAGTTGCCATTCTTTGGTTCTAAAGTTTCCACCGGTAATGTAAATGTTACCACTGCAGTTCAAAGAAGAAGGTTGCTAGTATTGGAGATCCTACCTTTATGCTTTCATATCCACACAAGTTGATGGCTCTGTCTTAACTCATGAAGACATAGAGCAAATTGATGAAGATGACTTGGAGGAGATGGATATAAAATGGCATGATAGCTCTTAGCATGAGGGCTAGGAAATTCTACAAGAAGGCGGCAAGCCTATTCACATCAATGGTGATGAAGCTGCGAGGCTTTGATAAGAATAAAGTGGAGTGCTTTAAGCGCCACAAGTTTGTACATTTGCTAGAGAATGCAGAAGACCAAAGACCAAGGACAACATGTCTACTTGGTACAAGCAAAGAAGGGACCAATTGTGGAAGAACCAAAGGCAATGTTGGCTATTGATGGTGTGAGCTATGATTGAGTTTCATGGTCGATGAACAAGAAGAAGAACATTACGATCTTTGCTCTTGTTGCTCTTGAATTTGCTCTCATGGCTTTCTCGACTACGAGGTACAAAACTTTGATAGTTGTTCTAAAACATGTAGGTCGCTAAAGAAGTTGAAAGACTTAATGATTTATATTCTAATGAAAGAGAAGAGTTATATAACGCTAATTATCATGTCTAATCTTAGGAGAGCTATGGCGATTAGAAAAGCAAATAGAGCACTATCGAGCAAATCGTCAAAAAATAATGATGATATGATTCTTCTTAGAAGAGGTAGAACATACAACCTCTTTGTAAATGAAGCATACCAAAAGAGCTTGAAAACTTCAAAGAAAATGAAAATGTCAATTTAACTTTAGACACATGTTATCATCGGTCTAAGTCAATTGATAAAATTTGGAATGCTCAAATATATAATAAAGCTAAGTCGGTATGGATTATAATACGATTGCCTCCACCACTAAGAGGTGTTCCATCACCTCCGTGTATCGATTTAGCTCATACAGGGCTTAGAAGACTTTAAGGATCTTGAAAGAGAATATGGTCCTTTAAAGGACACAATGGTGAAAAGTGAGGAAGAGCTTAAGCATGACAATGATGTTTTTGAGAGTGCTAGTGACTCATCATTGTTGATGAAAATGTTAAAAGAATGTAGAGCCTTACATCCCAAAAGTTGTTTATCTTGTTACATGGAGGAACCTAGAAAACCGGTTAATAAACCTAGACCAACTATAAGGTATCTTGAGATGTATAAGAACAAGCCTCTGACTCCTAGGGGTAACGAGAGAGTTGGAATCATGTTAAATCTCAATAACTAGGTAGTGATTTTGTAATGTACAATAAGGCATGCTATATGTGGTAGTTTGATCATTTACATGCTTATTGTGACTATCATGTTGGGAGAAGGAAGTCCATGGGAGTAAAAGGGTGAGACTAATGGTTTCAAAATAATGTACACCCTAATTCACATTGCAAAATGGTCCCAAGAGATTCAACTTAGAAGTGGCCTCAAAACTTTGCCACTACAAAAGCTGCTAACTGCTCACCCTAAGTCACTGTTAAAAGTGCAAACCCAAAACAACTTTTGCAAAATCTGCACAAACACGAAAGGAACCTTTCAAGCTAAAGGTTATAACCAACGATTGGGTTCCTAAAGAAACCAGAAGATTAACACCGCTCATTCGGAGGTTACTACCGCAAGGGTTTTAAACAAGAAAAGGGGAACATGGGCAATGTCAGTAAAGGCCTCAAAGACGTTGGGAATGGAAACCTAAAGGAAATACCTCTACAACCAATTCCAATGGTGTATCAATGACCTTTGATAGATTTAACTATATTGATACGGATCCAAGTCAATCATGGCTTGGGTCCCCAAAAGAAACTAACTCTTTACCTTATGTGAGGAACATCCAAGGACAAAAGATCGGATCAAGGATATGAGATAGTGGGTGTTCAAGGCACATGACCGGCAACAAGTCCTATCTTTCGATTTTGAGCATTATAATGGACGAGTATGTCGGTTTGATAATGAAGTTAGTGGAACAAAATGTGTGATGTGAAGTCGAGAACACTAAAGATAAAGGAAAACATGGATTATTATTATTATTTCACAAAGCGCACTCTAAGTGCAGCGATTACATCCATGGAATACGGACAACAGGCATCATTACATCATCCGAAAACAACTACCAATGACCTACCCCAAACACTGACTTCATATCCCATTCTAATCGACCCATCATCTACCATCTATGGCTTCTTTGGGAAGCCCCACAACATCACCTTAGAGCCCACGCATGTCAATCCACTCATACACTCTAGGCATGCTAATCCTCTCACCACTTCTACCGTAGTAGAGAGGATGATGAAGGTCCGATTGATGGTGGTGTTTGATGAGTGTCTAAATACTCATCATTTTCTACTATCTAGGCTGAAAATCATTTGAAAACACTCAAAATGCTTCAAATGATAAAATATCACAAATCAGTGTTTTATGTGTTTTAAATGCAAAAGATCAAAATCGATGAAAACGTATCAAGTTTGCAAAATTGGCGCTTTAGTCCCCAAGTTTCAAAATTTGTCAAAAGCAGGTCCTGGTATATCAAAATAAAGAAAATGTCATTTAAGGTCCATGGGATTCAAAAGTTGTTAAAACAAACCCTTGAAATATAAAATTTGCAAAACTACAACTTTGGTCCCTCAAGTTTGAAAATGTCATAAATGGTCCCTCGGAAAATTGGAAAGTGTCAAGATTGGTCCTTGCATTATTGAAACTTGTCACTTTTAACCCTTGGATCAACTTTGATGAATTGGCGTAAATGGTCCTTACTTTTTCGAAATTGCATAAACGGCCCTTGATAATTAAAGCATTTAATTCCTTTTGGCACTGGTAAATACTTTGCACTTCGCCACTAAGCAATTTGAACCCCTTATTATTATATCTGGTCAATCCCATGGTCAAAATCACCCCTTGGCGCCAAAAGTCCTCCTCCACTTGTTCTCTCTGAACTCACACAACATCCCATTCCCCACTCATGCCTCATCTCACCTTGTCCCTCATCCTCCACACAACTCAAACTTCATTTAATGCATCCTCTACCCAAGCACTCAACCCCAACAAGCACAAAAGTCCTTTCCGCTAAAAAAAGCCATCCTATGGCCAATATCAACTTAAAGCCATCCAATGGCCAAAAACAGGTGTGGGATTCTCTCAGAGATGAAAGGGAAACAAGTTGGAGCTATAAAAGAGAGAGAAGAAGCTAGCTAGACAAGAAGTTAGTTTGGTAGTTTTTTCTTAATGTCGTTTTTAAATTAATGTTTTAGTTTTAAGTCCAAATGTTGTAATTTCAATTTATTTGTATCACATTCAAGTTAAATCATCAGTGTAGTGTGCTTTTAAGCAACAATATCAAGTTTTTAATTAAGTTTCATGTTACTGTTACTGTTGAAAATTTCAGTCTTAATTTCTTATGTATAAGCTTGCAGTAGCTTATTTTTAAGCTTAAACAAGTTAGTTAAACTCTTTATACCCTTTTTGTAAGCTTGCAATTAATTTTCAAGTAATTTTGTGAAATAGTCAACAAAAGTCAACCATGAGCTCAAATTGCAATGGAATTGGATTTGGTGGATGCAGAGGTTGATTTGGGTTAAATTAGCTTAGGATAGAATAGGTTTGGGTTTGGTCTTAGCTGCAAACAAATGGAAACCTGTGAGTGTCTGTTTACTTTTCATTTTCAAGCATTTTGCATATTATGATTGTATGTATCTGTGGTCACCAATGGTTGAGGTCTGTTTAATTAGTTGTTTTAGGTCTAGTAAACTTAATTTGGTCAATATAGCAAGGTGGTTCAAGAGTTAGCACATTTTACACGCTTATCGGTATGTTAAGGTATGTTTGGATTTGAAGTTAAAACTGCCTTAGAAGCTTATTCATTCAAGGACTCTTGTTGTCGTGGCTTGTTTAGTCTTAATATACTCACTTGAGTCATTATTTTGCACTTTCATGATTAAAGTCAAACTCCATTTCATTTGATCTAAGACTTAACTGTTGGAATTTTTGCAAATCAAAAACTAGTTTGTGTCTCAAATTCATAGAACTAGCTTTCCTTAAGTTAATTTCATCATAATATATCATTTCCAGTCCTTAAATTGATCCCAAAGTTCAAGAAAGTCAACTTTTCAATTTTTGTCAAAAAGTCAAATATTGAAATACTCAGTTTTGGCCAAGATAGAAGGATTTTTATTGAACTCATTTCTGAGTCATTTTCTATGAAACTAGTGATTTTAAAAAGTCATCCTGGTCTAATTTCTTATGGCTATTTTAGTAGATTTTTGCAATTTTTTCTATAAGCTCAAACTGTCTTGTCAAATTGGGCTTAAGTGCCTGTCAGTAGGTGATCGATCTGCAGTCTTGTGCAGATCTTGCACCCTTGCACGAGAGGTCACAATAGCTTGTCTAAGCTTGGTTTTGGTTTGCAAGCTCCAGCTAGGTCTAGTTTAGGTCTCCTTATTTTGTTTTAGGTTTTAGCTTATTGTGTTGCTTATTTTTAAGCCCAAAGTGGGCACCTAAATTGCATTTTTAGCTTAAAGCTCGTATCATCAAATCATGTTTTGTGCATCTCGGAGGATTAGGATAGTTAAAACTTGTTCCATTTATGTTCTTTTAGCTTATTAGAGGGTGGCTTGTTTTGTTCATTTGGCTTATTAAAGTGCTTATTTATAAGCACTTGCTATAGCAGTTTCATTTTCTTGCAAACAAGCACCTGTTTTTCCATTTTTACTAGCTTCCTTATATAATTTTAGAGTTTTCCTGAAAGTTTCAGATTTTTCTAAGTTGATTTGCTATTTTCTTAATTTAAATTAGTTTTAAGCATTTTTAATTAGCTTTTAATACAAAAATTAAGAAAAGGTCCAAAAAATAATTTTCATTTTTCTTAAGTTTAGATAAATATTAAAAGCCTAAAAGTATTTTTCCATAATTTTCTTAGTTTAAATAGTATTTTCTAGCATTTTAATTAGTTTTAAATAGTTTTAAATTAATAATAAATATATAAAAGTCTAAAAATATATTTTCAGTTTTAAAATAAGTTTTATCATATTTTAGTTTTTCTAAGTTATAATTTCATTTTCTAGGTTAATTTTGTATTTTCTTATATTTTAGTGTATTTTAAATACTTAATAAATAGTTTTAATTAATAATAATTAGATAAATAGTTTTAAAAAAATAATTTTCTTTTTCTAATAATTTTCTTTTATATTTAGGATTGTAAAAATGTATTTTTCATATCCGTAGGTATTTTCCTTCTTTATTTTCACGTTTTATTTTGTACGTTCGCGTAGTTTTTAATTTAAACGTAAATTTTAGGTTTTAAACGTTCATCATCATTGTAAAATTAGTGATAGCGTTTATTTAATATATTTTATCTTTTTAATTTTCTTAATTTGTATTTAAGTCGCTTTAATTTATAAACTTTTCGATGAGTGTAATTATCTATCCAATTCCTGCGATCACTATCATTAGTGATCATTCTATCGTCGATCAAGTGTTTACACACCATTGAGTCTCCGTGGGACTTAACGACCCGGGAATTCATTATATTCTCCTGGACTTCATTGCATTTGGTTCCAAGCTGTTTTAAGTCTGTTACGGTCGGCCATTCACAAGTGGCCAGCTTGTGTGATTAGACTTGACGGTTCGGACCAGATCAGTGTTGCTCTCAAGGCTCTTGCACGTGGTGCTTGAAGCTCTTCATTAGGAAGTATTGCAGCAAGGGGAGGTACACTCAAAGCTTTAGTGGAAGCCTCATCATCTGTGTCTTCATAGGGAGAAATATAAGAACTTATTGAACTATCTCCTTAGTCGAGAGAATCTTGAGGTGTTGGTTGCGATTTGATGGACCAAAGAAATGATGGGTGATACTCATGGATTTATGAGATCTATTTTGGATGACACTTTTCAAACTCTTCTTTCTACTACGCTTGGGTTGTTCAATACAAAGTCATCCCATACTCATCGTCGAGAATGAACTATACGAGGAAAGATTGATTGGATTGGATCGGCTCATGGTGATCTCTTGAAATCTTTTAAGAGAAAAGTGTTGGTGTTATAGAAGGTTGTGGGTGTTTGGTTCTTTAATACAAGTTTAAGTGTGATTCAGTTAGTTAATGAGGGGAAGGTGTAAGTGGTTGAGAAGTAAATTGGAGTCCTATGGCCTTGGAAAGTGTATCAGTGTTTATGAGTTGACTTTATTGAGTATAGCCACTGCTATGTTCATTCCTTTGTATACACTAACCATTGCCAAAACTCAACAGTGATTCTAGTGTTTGGTTTATGTTTATGAATTGTAGATTTGAAGGATTCGTTGTTTACATTGAATGGTTACTTGTTGATGTTTGACTTTCTAGTTGTCCACTGATGTTTATGCAGAAACTATTTTACAGTGGGAACTAAATTGCAACCAGTGGCAACATGCTTACAATGGAAAAAGGAAAACAAAGGAACTTCATTTCATTAATTCATTACAACCAAAGTGAAAGTTCTAACAATCATCAAAACACAAAGACTTCTACCTAGCACATCCTACACCTAACTTGACTACTCCATTGGCTTCTTGCCTTTGCCCACATAGTTATACTTGTTTCTCTGCCTCTTCCTTTGTTCTCAAAGTAGATTGCATTCTTGGACATGGAAGCCCAAGAACTTGTGGAGGAGGCTTTGGTAGCATTGCAGCTTTGTTGGGATAGATATCTCTTCATATTAGAGATAGCTATTTCTAGTGCTATTGAAAGAGCTTTTGGCAAATCTTTAGCCATGGAATAGGTTTCGTCATTTGCCTCATCATCATCGATGAGTGGAGTAGAACTCAAGAGATTTTGCGGTGTTTAGGCGCAAGTACACGCTATGATTTCTTTGGTATACTTTGTGGAAGAAGTGTCGACCACTTGGTGGGAAGTATCCTAACCATCTTGAAGTCTCTGAGGATGTCTCTGACTCGATTACATACTCTTCTTCTGAATCAGAAGAGATGTCGATGGTGTTGGAAGGATTGCTCATAATTATGTTTTTGGGGATATTGTGTTTGAATGTGAATTGATGAAGTTTACCTAAAGCCAAGCCTCCTTATATAGACAAAGTCGGTTGAAAGGGTTAATTAATGAGTATATTTACTTTTTCCTATTTTGGTAGGTTAAGGAGTAAATATAGATATTATTGGATTGACTTTGGAAGATATTTTACTTGGATAATGGTTTGGTTAAAGGTAACTTTGGTAAATATCAAGTTGGTTATTTCTATCTCTTACAGATACATAACCAAGTCTTGATGGGAGTTGAGTTTAAAAGGTGTATATCTGAGATACACAACAAATGATTATTGATTCACCATGTCTTACACACATAAGAATCAACTAGTCCAGAGCAAAAGGATACTGGTAAAGACTTGACAAATCCGTTTATGGTTGATAGTTTACCAAAAACTATATGGTTATCAACTCACCATATTCTTTATGATTAAGAGTTGGCTAGTCCATAGCAAATGGCTCATGGTAAAGACATATCAAATCCATTGATAGTGGTAGTTTGCTAAAACTATGATAAGAGCGATCTTGTTACCACATGATTTTATTTACCACGCTCTTTGAAATTTTGTGAAAAATTACCACTACTAGTTCACAGATTTCCCGACGGTGTTATTTTATCATCGTTGTTCTAGCACATTACAATGATTGTGTCGGTAACTAATTTTACTAGCCGTTGAAAGTAACCATCGATTGCCATATATAGGGTTAAAATTTTCGTGAAATTATCCTCTTTCCATATTTTAATAAATACTTTCTAAAGATAATTTTACTTGCAATAATTCTAAACCCTAACCCTATATATCTTTCTCTCAATTGGCTAGTTATTCTTTCATTCTTCTTGACATAATATCGTTTTCATCAAGAGTTTCTATGGCATCTTTGAAATTTGCGAGATGAGCACAACCTAGTGGCTACCTACAAGAGTCTAATGAGAAGAGCGGCCTGTTTTCATCATATTGTGGACTTTCTCAATACCACTCATATAAGGTATGCTTTACTTTTAAAACCCACAATCTATATCTCAAATCAAGCGGTTTTGGACTTACGCTAAGTCCATAACACTGAGATTGGAGATACACATGAAAGATGGATGCTCTACGAGCCACCGTGGATGGGGTAACTATTGATGTTCTTGAGGCATCCTTGAGGAGTACTCCAATTGGGTGATCTCAATGGTCTCATCACATTACCTATGCACGACATTCATGATACTTTATCATCCATGGGGTATGATACCACCGACAAAAGGCTACTTTCAAAAGAGTGGTTTTGTCCCCAATGGAGATTTTGATTCATACTACTGTTACATTGTCTTAGTCAAAAGAAAACATCTTATGAGCAATTTAGTTCAACCATGGCTTCTCCTTTGGTTTGTCTAGTCACCGATAAGATTTTCAACCGGTCAAATTATATTTTACAAGTATGAAAGGCAATGTCTGATAAAACAAAATTTTAATGTATCCAAGGTTTGTGCAAGCGATGCTAAATGAGTTTCAACTGCAACCCCATACTAATGTTTATCAAATCGGTTGCCTAAAGCCTAAAGTTTTCAAAATTTGAACAAAGATGGCAATATGATTTTACACCTCTCTACCCCAAATGCTTGCTAAAATTACATCCGAACAAAACACACCCATAATTAATGTTCCAAACATTGATTATACCCCACTAGTTTCAAGAACCTATGAGAGAAGGCCTAAGCAGTCAACTCCTCTTATGACAACACAAGAAGTTTACGAACCTTATGGTCTAGGAACAAGCGTTGGTGGTTCTGAACTTCAACCTAGTCCAACTAGGAGGAATCGAACCTTTGCCCCATGATTCACCTCCCGATAGGTAACACGGTTGGAAGTGATGAGGCGGTGTGAACCAATTAGAATTGAAGGTTTTGTGTACAAAATTAGCCAAGCGTGTTGAATCTCTGAAGGATTTGGCACATGTCAAGAAGCGACATGCCAAGGATGTTAAACACTTAAAGGAAGAGATTGAGACCTTAAAGGAAGAGATACTGAGGTTGAAAAATCACAAGAGGGGCAGAAGTTGGTGATTTCATCTTCATCCTCACCTCACGATGGTGATTCGGTGATCATGATTTGGGAAATTCTCCCAAGCAGGGAGGAGGAAAGCAGTCGATCTCGAGGGAGGACAATTGATTTTGAAGATGAAGGAGATACAAGTAAAGGAGCAAAGGCGATACTCATGGAGAGCAACTTGAAGATCAAGACATTTCTGTCGCAACCGATTTTACCATCGATTCTATTTCCACTGCAGAGCCAACTTTCGCCCGCAAGTGAAGAATTTGATAAATTGAAGAAAGACAAAGGTAAAGTAGTCATGGAAGATGTAGAGCAAAGCGGAAGAAAGATTTCAAAGAAAGACAAGCACATATTGCTCTTGATAGAGAACTTGCTAAGATGATAGCGGAAGAACAAGTTCTTTGAGAAGAAAAAGCTTGAAGAAATAGAAGTTGCAAGCTTTTGGAGACTAAAAGATTGAATAGAATGGAAGATTTTGTTGAAGATCCACTTTCCTTGTTCAACCTACGGTTCTTAGAGAAAAGACTCGAGTTTAGTTATGTTCCTCTTGGAGATGATATTGAATTCTTGATTGCTAATAATCCGTAAATCAAGAAAAGGCAATTGACACGATAAATGATGCATCCTTGGCGAGGAACAAAGAACATCTCAGTTGAAGGATTTTATTCAAATGAAGAACAATCAGGCACTTGAAGATGTGATTAATTCAGTCAAAAAGGTTCAGAAGAAACAAAGACAACCAACCAAAGCACAAATTCTTTCATATATGAAGACTTATTGTTGTCATGTTGGTGGTTGGAAGAAGCATCAATGTAAAGGAATGCCTGATGATCAAGTTGAAAAGGCTTACTACAGAGCTCTAAAACATGATAAAGCTTTTATTCCAATGGGTTCTGAAGAAGAAGCAAGAAGGATTCCTAGATTGAAGAGAAAGGCCAAAGTAAGTGATTCTCAAGCTGTTAAGAAGACTAAGGTTGATGAAGATCAAACAATGTCTACTGAGAAGGAAATTCCTACTGAGAAATTCATTGAAGATCAATTGACCGGAATGATTGTGATTGAAGAAAGAGATTTTTATACAGAACCACTGCAAGTTCGACATCCTATTATTGATTGGGAAGTATACACTGCTAGCAATTTTGCTCCATCATGGAAGATCACAAGGCTGGGAGGTGAAACTTCATCATTCATGACATTTGAAGATCTTATTAAAGCTTTTGACAGAGATGACCTTAATACGCTATGGAGGTTAGTTCAAGAAAGGTTTAATGCTCAAGATCTCAAAGATACAAAGGAGATGCAGTTATGGGTTAATCTTAGAAGACTCTATGAACCAAATGTTGATGATGAATTCTGGAAAACCTTATTCACATGTTTTGGTACTAAATGGTTTTACTATGATTCATGTGAAGTTCATTCGTCTCTCGACTAATGAGAAGACTTTTTCATGCTTGCCGAGAAAGAATATCCACTCGGTGGAGCTCTTACATGATGTTAAGCTTAACAATAAGAGTTCATGAAGACAATGAGAAGGTCGAGCATTGTTACAAAGGCTTCAAGATCAATGTTCAAGAGCTATCTGAAGTTAAGGAAGAAGTGAAGTGTTTGGTTGAATTCACAAATCCTTGAAGATAATGCATATTGAAGAAACTTATTAATTTGCAGAGAAATCATAAGTTTAGGGGAGGATTGTTGGGAATAATCCGTTACCACGGATAGTTGTGGTTTACACTGCTTGGATTAACACTAGCAGTGGAAACGTATTCCCACTTAAAGTACATTGTTACCACTGCTATCAGTTTATGATAAGGTTAACGCGTCTAGATAAGTATAGAATAGATCTTGTGTATATTCTATAATGTTAGCTTTATACTTATCTTGTAAAGGACTCCTTGTTGTATAAAAGGAGGTCCTAGGTCATTGTCTTAGGTACTTGTTATTTTACCTACGTATTACTCACAAAAGCTTCAAGGTGTAACCCTAGTGATAAGCTAAGATCACTCGTATTATTCATCAATAATATTGGAGCTTAAGTTTTGTGTTTAATCTGTGTTTACATACATTACATCATATAATTCATCTTCTAAGTATTACTAAGTAAATTCCGCGTGCTTAATAATATCATACAAAATATCATTGACACAAGGGTGTGGCGGATCCATCACATTTAGATTATGAGAAATCATCAAAGTCAACCACCCGACCATATGGAAGTTGACACTTCTCTACCACCACCATCATTCTTGGTCGAGTCATTGTCAAATCGCGCTCCACCAATCCTCCATCGTTTGAAGCTCCATAAGTCGCTTCACTTGATCCTTCGCATCAAGCCATTTCATTTCTTCCACCACCACTACCTAGCCATGACAAAGATTGCTATCATTGTCAACATGTTGAAAGTTTGATACATGAAGTGCGAGAAGACCAACGTTTCATGTTCTATCATCTCCTTGAGCGTTTCGGCGAGATCAAACCTAAACAAAACTTGAGCTAGAAGATTTTAGTGGTGTCCTAGCATCAGCGATAGTTGGTTTAGAAATTTCTAGTCATGTATTTTCTTAGTTTTAGAGTCATGCATATCATAACTCTAGTTTTATTAAATGGAATTACATGCTACTTGTTATTTTGTTGAGCATATGATTACTTTGTATTCATATCTCATTTTGTGATAACATTACTTGTTATATCACCTTTCTTGAAATTAATCGACTAATACGGATCCTCGAATTGCCTAGACGGATCCCTATTAGGAGGGAACCGTGGGATCCGTGAAGAGAAAGATATTTCTACTAACTTGGACCACATTTGCGTGAAATTGTGAATTATACTTGCTTTCTAACCTTTGTTTTGTAGTTATTCAATTTACACATGAAGACTTTGACATCCTAAAGCTAGGGGAGCTTTATGTCAAAGCAATACATTACAAATTACTTGCAATACTAGGTTTACATTCGTGATATCCCCATGCAAAATTGCAATCATCAAGGGGGGCGCATTCGTCATTTAGATGAAATCCTTTGCAAACTTACTTGCAAACAAACTAGATTAGTATCACTTTCTTGGCGCCTTACATAGGGATGGACTCGTCAAGGGGGTAAAGACGATATCCTTTCCGTTACTTGCTCTATATTTCTTTTTATTTTATTTCTTTCACATGTTTTCTTAAAAGCGATGTGTTGCTTTCTTCAAACACTTTTGTTTCGACAAAAGGGGAGAAAAAGTAAAACTACAAATTCAAACTTTTACAATTTTAGCTTTTCCTTAAAATAATTTTATGTTTTGTCATCAATAAAAGGGAGATTGTTAATACAAATAAGCCGTAAAAGCGTTTATTTATATTTTACGATCTTCTAATGTTTTGTCGATAACAAGCGTAAAATCATGTTATGAAACAAATAAAATCGTAAATGGTTTGAACTAATAGTTTCTAACATATTCACTTTCACATAAAACACTAAAACAAGTATAAATGATTTTATGATTTAGTAATACATATGTACAACAACTAGTGTTTACATATTTTGGGTAAAATATACACATAACTAGTATGTAGTATATTGGGTAATATAAATGGGTAAAACTTAAGTATCACAACCCATTGGGAAAATACATTGAATATAGTTGGGTACAACCTAAAGCCCATGACCCATGGATCTTGACCCATAACCCATTGCATGACATCATGCTTATATCTTACATGGATAATATCTATAACCCATGGATCAACCCATACCAGTGACCAAGTGCATTGCACTCAAAGATATATTGTATCTAGCCAAGATCCATGGTTCAACCCATGACCCATAACACATAACCAAAATACCCATGGGTAAGGAGGCGTCCACGGATCCCTAACTTAACGCTAGACGGATCCCTTGTGGAAGGATCCGTGGGATCCGGGAGCAGGAGGATTTTTCCTCTATAAATAGTGAGCCATTTCTTCATTATTTCTCACCCTTTCTAACACACTTTCTCCACGAGTTAAAACTCACTAACCTCGGATCCAAGAGATCTATGTTTGTAGTTTTTTGTGTGTGATCTTTTAGGTTCCTCTTAAAGGCAAGATCACCACCTTTGAAGTCGAAACAAGCTCGAGTCCATGAGTTTCCATGCTTCCTCATCATCAAGGCTCTTGAAGTCTTCGTTGATGATTCCTTTCTTCCTTCAAAGAAGTGTAGTGTTGAAGACATTAGTGAAAGATGTCTCAGTGTCAAGGCGAAGATATTAGTGAAGGTTATCTATCGTCTATAGCATAAGCACTTGTGGTAGGTGCTTAGAAGTCAAGACAAGAAGCATTAGTGAAAGGTGCTTAGAAGTCAAGACTAGAAGCATTAGTGAAAGGTGCTTAGAGTGAAGACACAAGACATTAGTTAAAGGTGTCTTGTAGAGCTAGTCAAAGGCATTAGTGAAGGTGCCTTAGATGTACATTCGATATGGTGTGTTTCGATGTACAAGATAGACTAGTATTAGATCCAAGGATATTGATATCCTTGATGATGTTGTAAAGGTAGATCTCCTTTGGGATTAGTCATTGGTGTAGTGTGGTAGTAGTTCCTCCATTGCAATAGAACTAGGTGCTTAGCCTAGTACCTAATAAAGTGTAGGCGACGTTGTGAAGGTGTAGTTCACCTTGGGTGAAAGAACTAGGTACTTAGCCTAGTACCTTATAAAGGGTAGCGACGTTGTGTAGGTGTGGTTCACCTTGGGTGAAAGAACCGGTGGTTAGCCTAGCAATGGAAAAAGGGTGGCGACATTGTGAAGGCTTCTCCGCCATAAGGAGATTGGTGTAGTGATTACGAACTCTCGAGTAGGTGACTCGGGGAGTGGAGTAGGGCAAGGAAGGTGTCCTTGTGGCGAACCACTATAAATACTCGCGTTGTGGTTTTGTGCTTCTTACTTATCTTTTCATTACTTACCTTTATATGCTTGTTTATCAACATCCAACACACATCGAATAGATTGACATAAGTCGATCTAAATAGATTAAAAGGAAGTTTTAATTGGCAAAACTATTCAACCCCCTTCTAGTTTTCCACAACTACTACTTTGAAAGGTTCCTTCCCAAGCTTCCAAGGCTTCAGCTCCCAATGTTGTACTTGGTCTTGTAGCGGTGTGAGATGGTCCGGCACAAATAGGAATGAGTGGTATGTGCCTCCCCTAAGGACCTCAAGTCTCCCCATTAATATCAATTCTCCCATCAAGAAGTTCACTGTTATTTTTAGTTGTTGATGTAATAAAGATGTATATTTATTGGTGATGATGATTCTTGAAAGCGATACTTGTTAACATGTATATTTTGCTTGATATGGTGTAATTAGGTGGTGGTGTATGTATATTTTGGATTTCTTGTTTTCATTCTATAGTTTGCAGTTGCTTATACAGTTTAGGTGGGTGTTTGGGAAAACCCATTTTGACTTATAAGGTCAACATAAACCAAAATATTAGAGGAACCACATCGAATTGTTAGTATTTAAAATCTCTTTTGTTTGACTTATAAATTCAACAGAATCAAATTGTAACCAAATTTCAATTATTATAACAAAAGAAGCACACACATATCAGTTAAGTTACATTTAGACTGAAAGACAACATAGTATTTCTTGCTAGGAATTCACTGCGTTAAATGACTAGTAGGTGATCCATTTGGTCATCGATTCAGTTGGTTCAAGTGGTGTTTGTCTTGGGCGTTCTCCATTTGGTCTTTCGATTCAGGAGTGCTTCATGTGGTGTTTGGCTTGGCGCTCTCCACTTGCTATTTCATTGTGGGTGGTTCACTTTCTTCTTTATCCTTTGTCAAGTATGCACCAACACTAGTAGGTGCGAAATATGTAGACCCATCACATATCCACCACTATCTCTTGTGGTTGTGTTTTCCCTGTAACACCATCTCTACCAAGTATAAGATGTGTTTCCCTTATCTCAAGGTACCTTTGGACAAACATACCACATGAAATCTCTATAAGGTGGACGCCTTGCAAAAAGGTCAATCCAAACTGTTTTCACTTTCAACCCAACAATCAATGCATACCATTTGACAACCATTTTACCACGGTGATAATATGTTGGTATGATAAAAATTGATGAGTTAAGATGTATTATATAAGTAGATAGGAGTTGTGGTTGTTGAACAAGTAGATAGGAGTAAAGCTATCATAAATTCTAAAAATCTAGTCAATATCTGTGATTTAGGGGTGTTTGGAATAAGCACTTCAGAATTATAAAGTTAAAAAAAATTCAAAAATGATATTGTCCAAATTACAAATGGCTAGAAGAGTAGAAGCCTACAACCTTCGAACACCAGCTCAACATCTTTTATCGAGCACATATAGATGTCTTGGATATAACTCCTCCACAGACACTCCATAGTAAGATGCCAAACTCTGCATCTTCAAGCCAATTTTTTCTCTCCCTTTCCTCTTCAATTCTTTTGTACATTCTCTCCTCTTCCAAAACTGTTGGAATGCTTCTTCATCCAACCTTGACTGCTCTTCATCTTCCTCCAAAATTGTGTGTTCTTCTTCTTGCTCATAAAGAGCTTCAAGAAACTCTTGTTCCATAGTCTTCCTTATATCGTCTTCATCCATCCACTACAAAAGTAATACATTTGCACATCAACTAGAATGTAAACACACATGAACAATCGTTATGCAAATGACAATTAAATGAATACTTGTTGCCATACGCCATCACAATGCCTTTTCTACCTCGAACCTTTGTTTTCTTTGTTGGTTTTGGTACTTGATCCTTGTGACAACTAGACTTATTATGTCCAGCAGTTTGACAATTGGAGCATTTAATCATTTACGAGCTTTAGATTTACCCATTTGATGCAATTTCACTTAATTGTGTTTATGAATTCAAATTTAGGGTAAAATGTGAGAATAAAGTGCTTCCATAACTTAATGCAAATGTGAGGGCAGGATGAGGGACTAAAACCTTAGTCCTCTATACTCTTAAAGCTGTTTAAGCAAGGACCATAGTTTACCAACACCAATACAATCAAAACCAATATAACAACTATCTAAGGCGAATACAACAATTAACAACAAAATTAACAAATTATAACACTAGAACATAACATATAGATTCATTAATTTCATATTAAACATTAAATATTCAGTACATATTTTTTCCAAAAAAAAGGAAAACATAACCACTTCATTTCCCTTCTCAACACTTTGTCTTCCTAAGATCATCAAGTAAGTTGTTCCTGTCACACACCTGTGAGTGTGTTTAACAGATCATCCTCTTTATCTCCAACGCCTTCAAGACATTAGCCTTTTGCTTCTTGCGAAGATCCTCAAGAAACTTGTAGTTCATCACTGTAGTTCGAAATTCGAGCTCAAAGATGTATTCTTGGGTTTCCTTCATACCAAGAATCAAGTCAGTCAAAGTGTTTTGGAGGCCATTAGCAATTTTGATGTCCTTATCATCTTCTTTCTGATAAAATAGAGAAATTGAGTCAAACATGTAGTCAGACTTCGAAGCTTTGGGGAGTTCTTGAAGAAGTGGGAAGTCAGCCATTGGGAGGTTGTTGAGATTTTGTTAAAATTTGTTTTTTTTTGTTTTTTATTGTTGGTATGCAAATGGTATAGGTTATTAACCCATAAATTCCAAAACCAACTGGACGTTCCAAATTCGAGGATTAATTGTGAAGTTAGTAAAGAGAAATAGTCAAGTTTGTGTGAGTAAAAATCGCGAGAATTTTAAGTGCAAAAATGGCTAATCGACCAAATTCGGGGACCAAGTGTGACATTTGAAACACATTGCCACAACTTGACCTTTGCCTCCTTGATACGCTTATACATAATTAATGTGTTGGCAAACACCAAAACAACCAACTAACAAGATTGAAACCATAAACACTATCATAATAACGAGACCCAATTAACGAGAACCCAATCCAAACCAAAACCTAACATACATCCACACTCGCGTCTTGAAACACACATCTAGTCAAACCCGTTCTTTAAAAAACAAAAAAAAAACAATGAAAGCGGAGTATATTTGTCTCGACTTTTAAGGATGTGAAAGAAGAACAAAAAGGTGAGGTCTTATTCGAATCCACTTGTAATGGGTTTTTGTTTATAGCCCACTCGGTATGAAGGAGGTTCATTAATTAATGTGTGCCTTTACCGATGATAGGGATATATTTAGTTCAAGCCTTGATAATGTGTTATCGAGATTAATGAACAAAATGGGCGTTGTTTTTACGTGATCCTAAAGAATCCTAGAAAATGGTTTGCATTTGATTCATCACGATGATGATGTTCATACTTTGTTTGCCTTTGGTGAAACACATGAGTCAATTGATATCTTAGTTACCACAAGCCCCAAAAGTTAGCACAATTTTACTTAAAAACATCATTTTGAAGTTGTGGGTTGGGTAGAGCATGATGCTAACTTTAGAATGCTTAGTCCAACACCTTTTAGGACTAGACGTAAATGGCAGGGGATAGATAAGAAAAAAAATGCAAGGGAGTGGAACCAAGACACCAACAGTGAAAGGTGGTGTTATAATCAAAGAGGAACAACGGTTGAAGCTTAAAAAGGGGAGAAAATTAAAGGAAAAGGAAAAGGAAAGCTGGTTGAGGAAGAGGATGTTTTGCACAAAAAAAGAGGAAGGAAGTTGTTCAAGAATTTAAGCGAGGTTTAGATGGGAAGGGGAAGGCTAAAATGGTTGAGTTTGCAGGGTTTGATGTTGAGAATTTGCTTGGTTTTGATGGGAAGGGGAAGGCTAAAAGGGTTGGTGGTGCTGCTGCTGATGTTTCTAGCGGTGTTAAGACACCCTTTAGGAGCAAAGAAAAGATTACAAATTGCGTCCTTGCACTGTTTGCCCAAAGGCCATCCTAGGTGATGTTTCATGATGAATATCATGTCATGTGTTTAATTCCATTAAGTTTGTAATAATCTGATTACCTAACTTATATGTTTGTTGTTTGCATACAAGGTAGCGATAGCATCATCACTTTAAGGTTCATGTTTTGTGGGTTCAACAGGTTTATGGATATCGATCGAGATGTGTAGATCATTTGAAGGTTCGTGATTGAGCGTTTTGAAGTGGGACTAAATTCATCTTTTATATTTTGTGAAATTATAGTTGACTATTATAAGTCAACTTCCTAAAGTAGTTGGTTATGTATAAATTTGTTTGTTTGTCTGGGTAAAATTACGTGAGATCATACATTGTTTAGCGAGTTGACTTTTATAAAGTTATACTTAAGTGGTCAGATATACTGGTATAATTCGTTCAAACAATAACCCCTTTATGTGTTGGTGGAATAGTCTTGGGTTAGAATTAACTAAGGTGTGGTATAAATGTGTATGGACTATAATACCCTCCACTAACTAACATAAATTAGACGTTGACCTCGGCTTTAGTGGTCAAGGGACGATTTTGGCATATAAAGCCCATGTTTTGGACCTCCGGCGATGATAACGCCCAGGTTTGTCCCATCACGATGCGCAGGAATAAGTTTAGGGACCAACGGTGTATTTTAGTCTTTTATTTATTTAGTATGAGTGAATTATAATTTTATACCTTAGATATCATGAAATTGATGCTTGTAATTCAAAAAATTGTCGCATAATTATTTGTATGTTATTCTTATCATATTTTAGATCCATTTATCATTTTTTGCGTTTAAACTAGTTAAATCGACAAACCACCAACTTTATTTATTGCTTTACCTATTTACTTAAATGAGTTTAACATGTCACAAATGGGTTACACGTGTTATGCAAATCTGAGTTAGGGTTGATTTTCTGACACGATTAATATATAAATGGGTCATGTTTGGGTAAAGGCTATACTAACCCGCCTACACGAGAACCCGAATAAATTAACACGAACACGACTCGATTGCCACCCGTACTTTCAACCATGGTTACGTCACAGGGCTCATGCATTTCATGAGCCGAAATTTCTGTACTTTGTATAGTTTTAACTTAAACCAAGATGTATATGATAGTATCAAGAGAAATAAATTTGTGGGACTAGAAATTTCGTTGTAGATACTTAAAAGTGGAAAGTCCTTATGGTCTTTGGCCCAATTTTCCATCGTTTTGGTCTCTTGCTTGAGAATAAAGTAATACTAATAAAAGCAATAATGTTTCCATTAAGTTCGGGGATAAGGATCCTCTAATGTTCGTTTGAACATTAGAGGTAATATCTTTAATTGATTGTATATTGTCATTATTATAAAACATCTATTTTATTTTAATAGCAATGTACAATCTCAATAAACAACATTATCTCATGTTCAAATGAACATGAGAGAATCTTTATCAAGTTCGGACTATATATTTTAACTCTTAGATTTCATTTTATCAATCAAGCATGACTACTTTTATTTGCTTTCTGATAATCACAACATGTTGTGCCCCTAAAATAGTAGCAATGAAGTTTAATCTAGCTCAAATCGGGCTGGATAACCATAACACAGATATACTAACAGATGGTGAGGGAACCTACATTTCTAAAGAAGGCGTCCAGCTCACCTGCCAGAACCAAACTAGAACCAGTCGAGCAACTTACGTCCATCCCCTCCACCTCTGGGACGCTGTTTCCGGACAAATGGCTGACTTCATTACTAACTTCTCCTTTGTAATGGATTCCAGAAATGCTAGTGACGGAGTGTCCTTTTTTCTTGCTGAAAACACTTCACTTGTCACGACTGGTGGGGCTATGGGGTTGCCTGTGGTGGTGCCTTTTGTAGCCGTCGAATTTGAAAAATGGTGGAGTAATGTTTCATACGGGGACGAGTTGATTGTGATGATCCAGTATGATTCTAGATCCCAAAACCTTAGTGTTTCTCAAAGAGGCACGATTGTGGCGAACAAAGTTGAGAGACATTATAAGATGGACCTAAGGAGTGTGTTGCCAGAATGGGTTGTTTTTGGGTTCAGTTCATCATCTTGCAATCAGTTTCATAAAACAAGTGTAAGATCGTGGTCTTTTACCAGCACGGTCTTGCATGATGATACAAGATGGAGAAAGGAGAAGAAAAAAGGAGTAGCGCTTGTGTTCATCCTGGTTGCCTTGCTATTTGCGACTGTTATAGGTTTGTTTCACTTCATATTTGTAAGAAAAAACCATTGTAGGCCTGTACCAGCAGCAGACAAATCATGGGCACCATGAGTTCACTTTCAAAGAACTGACAAAAGCCACTGATAACTTTAGTCAGATGCTTGGGAAGGGAGGTTTGGGGATGTTTATAAGGCTACTTTAGCTAATGGTGAAAAGGTTGTGGTGAAGAAAATTCTATGTACGTCTCCACAAGGTATCAAGGAGTATGAAGCCGAAGTACTTATTGTTGGTGGAGCACGACACAAACATCTAGTTAAGCTAATTGGCTGGTGCAAGAGAAACAAAGAACTCCTTGTTGTTTATGAACTCATGGAAAATATAAGCTTAGATATTCATCTTTTGACCCATTGAAGGACCCTTACCTTGGGATACAAGGTATAAAATCGCTCACGGGTTGTCAAAGGACTGCGTTATCTACGAAGAATGTGGAGAAAGCTGCATTTTGCATAGGGATATAAAAGCAACCAATGTCTTGCTAGACTCTAATTTCGAAGCAAAAGTCGGTGATTTTGGGTTAGCCAAGCTCAGTGATCATGATCGGTCACTGGAAATTGATCCGGCCGGTACCATAGGTTATGTGGCTCCTGAATGCATTCAAATTGGCAGGGCTAGCCCAAAGTCAGACGTATATAGTTATGGCGTAGTGGTTTTGGAATTAGCAACAGGAAGAAGACGTATCCATTCTAATGATGAAGGAGATCAAGTGGAATTGGTAAAGTGGGTTGAAAAGATGTATCGAATGAAGAAAATTCGAGAGATTGTCGACCCAAGACTGGATGATTATGATGATCTCCAAATGAAAGGATTGATTGCTCTTGGGCTATGGTGTGTTCGTCCGGATTACAATGATAGACCACTTATGAGGGAAATTGTACATGCTCTCAATAATACTCAAGACCCGCTTTTGGATCTCCATCAGAAGATTCCTAGTTTTGATAATCCTTTGGAATTGTCACCTGAAATATGTCTTGAAATAGATCTTACAGAAGAAGGCGTGGTTCCTAGTTACCCTCCATTGTTCATGTGGCCACACTTTCTGTTTCTCAGTCCTTTGAAGTTTTTGCTTGGATCCGGCTAGTCCCATCCTTACAAGACAGGTAATTAGACTTCCGGCAAAGTCTATAAATGAAAAGTATGCTCCATGTCAATCTGAAAGATACATATTATTTAGTTACCAGTATAATCAGTAACTAAATAATATATATCTTCACAATAGCATTCAAGACCATATTTATCATATATAGACTTTCCTTTAGTCTTCTTATTGACATGGATGCAATTAAAACTATATATCCTAGGCAATTGGGCACTCTCCTGGGTATTCAAGAATTATGCAGTTTTCGTGATTATAGCTAGTTGGACAGTAGAGACTTGATACCACTGCATCGTCCGGCTGAAGACGCTAAACTTAGCGCTACATGGAGGCAGCCAGAATTTTACATTTCTTAGTATTTATCTTTTATTTTTATTTTCTGTTAGGACTTTGTGGGTGTGTTCTCTGAAAACCCTCACGAGACAAAACTCGTCTTCTAGAGGAAATCTAGAGGTTTAAAGGCTTGTTGCATATGCTAAATGCAATCGCGATTCCTGCGAAAGTGAGTTAAGTTTATTATGATATGCACGTTAATTTTGTTTCACTTCTATAAATTAGTTAGGTCCTTTTATGTGTCATTTAGATAGTTGGTACAGATGTTCAGAAGAAGAAAAAACGAAAGAGACAGTGAGTACAATGTTATGGTGTTTAATTGTTTGAAGTTTTATATAAACAATGTTGCAAGACTGAATTAGTTTGCCCAAAAAGTTACTGCAAAAAATATTGTACTTAATTTGTGTTCTTACGATATGTGATTGAAACTTGATGGAGATAATTAATTTCGTGTTTACAATTTTAGATCCTTGCGTTTATATTGGGAGCATTGGATATTGACAGAGGTATTAATGACAAATAAAAAGGTGTATGATATATTCGAGTTTTGGTAGCGGTTTCCATTAAAAGTGCGGTAAATCATCATAGTTTTAGATTTATTGACATTTGTAATGAAGAAATCGTCTTGGTGCATACCCTTAACTTGGGACATGATCGATACAAAATCGCTCATGAGTTGGCCAGCTTATCTACACGAAGAGTGTACGGACAACACATCTTTTACTCGGGGATGTAAAATCAAGCGATGTCTTGTTAGAATCCAATTCGAGCCCAAACTTATGCATTTACTAGGGGTTCCATGATGAAAAGCACAAAAGCCGTAAACTCACCCACAATTTTACAAAAAAAATGTTTTTTTCTTCCTCTAGACTCAGGGTGTGTTTGTTTGATTAAGATGTTTCGCATCTGAATCTGACTACCACATCTTACTAGTAAGAGATGGCTATAATGTCTGAATCTGAATGAAAAAGTGTTGTTTGTTTTTATATAATTGTCTGAATGATTTTATTGTCTATTTTTTAAGGGCAAATAGCATAAAAAGGTATCGTACTTAAGGTTAATTATAATTTTAGGTACTCAACTTTTTTTCTCTCAATTTAAGGTATCGAAGTTATTTTTTGTGCAATACAAGGTTTTTTCGACTTTTCAAAAGTGATTACCGATCATAATTTTAGCCGAAATGACTTTTAAATGCTCAATTATAATGATATATCACATTAATTAATCAATTCAGCTGAAAAAATGCTCGATAACACCTTTCGAAAAGTCGAAAAAACCTTACATTGCACAAAAAATAACTTGAATACCTTAAATTGAGAAAAATAAAGTTGAGTACCTAAAATTTAAGTCAAACTTAAGTATGATACATTTTTATGCGATTTTCCCTTTTTTAAACTATATATTAAATCATAATAATACAATAAATAAGTAACTTTTGTAAACACGAGACAAAACATTATTAAATTTAACACAATAATAAACCACTAAATAAATTATCGGGTCGGGTTTATCCAATGATAACTTGTTGCGATTAACACTTATTTCAAAAGAAATAAACAAGCAGAAACATATGAAATTAAAAGTAAAATTATTAGAAAACGAAAAAACATAAACAAGTCAAATTTATTTGTTTATAGAGTCATAGATGGTACAGGGAAAAAAACGTGAACAAGTCAAATACAGTACATCATTACATAGAGCCATAGATAGGTTATAATATATTAAAAATAATAATAATAATAATTAATAAACCAATAAAGGTTACTCCTGACAAGATCACGTGTGTCCTTCATACTATATTTACTTATCTCACATTTTCATCTTCTTCATAGAAGAACCTGCAACTTTTTTTTTGACAAAAACTACACCCACAAATGATATAAAAAAAAACCCACGTCGATGCAAATTAAAATGATGAAGGATGTAGCATGAGTAAGAGGCAGTAAGATCTAAAATCCAACTCTTACTCGGTAAGACATTATACATCTGCTCGCGTCTGATTGGCAAAATAAAAACAAACAACCACCATGTCTGACCGCGTCGACTGTAAGAAGTCGAGCGGTTCGAGGCGTTTTGTAAAAACAAACACAGCCTCAGTCTGTTTGACTATATTATTAGATGAATACCAATTATTCCTATAATATATGGACATAAATGTTGATTTACACTGTATAAGTAGTTAAGATTTCAAAGAGACCAAAATTCATTTTTCATCTTTGATGACAAGAGAAATTAACGATGTTAGGTTAGTCATTATTGATACGAAATTTCTTGGAAAAACCCTCCAAAGACTTGGAACTTTTTATTTTCACGTGTCTTGACTTATCTTATTTTTTAACATATAAGTTATATATATTGCCCTGTGCTATATATGTTCTGCCAAGTGACATATAGCACTGTCTTATACAGTTTAGTAGATTTTATCCTAAATTATTGCACTTAACTTTTATTTTACTTTTAAATACAATTTACAGAAATTTGAGAAGTTTAAGTCAACCATGGCTAGCTATCTTCAAGATCAGTTCAACACAAAAAGTTCTACATTTACTCGTCGTGGACATCCGTGATTTTGCATTCATCATGGCTATCTCCATCAACTTTCTTTGTTTCTTAATAATTACGACACTCTTCGTGTTTAATTTTGCAAAAATTGACCCACACGATATGTTGATACAAAAGTTGGGCGTTCCTTGTTTGGATTCCGGTTCTCGTATCAATTAGACCTTGATGCTTGAGACATGCGCACTAAGTAAACAGAAAACACCGTTAGGCTTATCGTGGGATTGTCTCCCACGATTATCCTCCGGCGTGAGAGTAAGTAATCGGTTTTAGTGTTTAGTGGAGAGTTAGGGTTATAGATCGTACATTTTAATGAGGCTTGGATGCCCTTTATATACACACGAAATCCTTATTGGTTTCATGTTCCCCAACCTTCGGCGTATCCCGCCTAAGTCGGTCATTAAATACATATCTCCAAAATTAAAAGATATCCGATATCCAAAGCCATAAATAACTTCGGGTTTGGGCCTTTGTGAGCCCAAACCGTTACCGGGTTAGTCCAGTCGTACTGAGCTCGCTAGTAGCGGTCATTGGTCGGGTTCGTGACCCAAATACGGACTATACGTCATCACGATCCTAATAAGGATGATCACGGATCATGCAACTCCACCCGACACATTGAACTCGTTACCCCGAAGAATGTCTGGAGCCGAAGTAGAAGAATCGTGAAATAACACTATGTCGAACTTGTTCATGGCCCTAATGCGACTTCTAGACCACTTGCCAACACCTCTAGTAACTTGTCCTTTTTCATTAACTCGGGTGGTGCTAGGAACTACCGTGAAGGACTACGGTTAGTCCTTGCCAGGAATAATTCACTTAGCACCACTACAACTAGGGCCACGGAGTTTCCCTTGGTCGTGAAATTAGCTTTGGGTATAGTTGTATTCATTTGTGCTACAACTATCATCTTATACTTGGTTTTTGTTGTATTCAAATTTTTTTGTAAGTATAAGAGACCAAATGAGGGTGTAGATCGAACCGAAGAGGAAGGCTTGGTGAAGAATTTGAATCATGCTCTCCAAGACAATTTAGTTCTGAAGAATTGTCAAAAGCAACTAATAACTTTCACCAAGATCGGGTTCTTAGGGTGGGAGGTTTGGTACCGTCTGAGCTTTTTACCCAATGGTAGAGTTGTTGTGGTCAAGCGAGTTTCAAGTACATCCGAACAAGGTATCAGGGAGTATAAAGCGGAAATAACAACCGCTAGCAAAACGAATCATAAACATTTAGTTCAACTCATTGGCTGGTGCCATGAGATCAAAGGTGAACTCTTAGTTGTGTACGAACTCATGGAGAATAAAACTTTAGATACTCGTCTTTTTAGCTCGGAGATTACACCATTAGCTTGGGATGCGAGATATAAAATTGCACAAGGGTTAGCCAAGGCACTTCGGTATCTACATGAAGAGTGTGCACAATGTATTTTGCACATGGATATAAAATCAAGTAACGTATTGTTAGATTATAATTTTGAGCCTAAACTTGGTGATTTTGGGTTAGCCAAGCTTGTTGATTATGGCACATCAATAGAATTTCCGGTTTTAACTGGCACTAGAGGCTATGTGGCTCCCGAGTGTGTTCTATCTGGCACGGGTACAACACATTCGGATGTTTATAACTATGGAGTCGTGGCTTTGGAATTAGCCGAATTGAAGAACCATCGATCCTAAAGTTGAAGAGGATAAAAAAGTTTTGGTGAGGTGGATGCAAAACTTATATAAAGCGGGCAATGTTTTGGAAGGCGTTGATCCAAAACTAGGGGATGATTACGATGAACTACAAATGAAAGGTCTTACGGTTATTGGGCTATGGTGTGTTCTTCATGACTTCCATAAACGACCATCTATGAAAGAAGTGAAAGGTTTATGGATAATTATTAATATATGTATGACCGGATTCGAACTCGAGACTTCGGGATTGCACACATTACGTATGAGAATCAATGTATAAATAATTAATATATAAAATGTTATATTTAATTATTTGATCACGAAATAAATACTTAATGATATTTAATATTTGACGAGTTTTGATTATCGGTCATTAAATGTCAACGGGATATGAAGAAAAGTTAACAAGTCAGAGAAGGTTTTAGGAATCCTCTTTTGGGCTTGTGTTTGGCGAAAACTATAGAATCCCATGGATACTATAGCAATCTTGACATCTACCATAAGGTTATAAATACATCCCCATGTATTCATCCTTTGGTACACTAGATTTCGATGAAGGCCAAACTTCTTCTTTCTTCCCTCTTGTTCTTGGTCGATGAAGTGAATCCCCATTGTAAGGGATTTACAAGTGACCTTGAGCATAACAAAGGTGTTTGGTTAATCTATTGTGATAAAGAACCTAGCTTTTCTCATTGATTCGCTACTAATACATGTGTACAAGAACGAAGAGCAAATACACTTGTGTTTGCATATATTGGGTATTCGACATCTAAGGTGGTCGAATTATATAAACCCTAATTTATTAGGGTTTAAGGTTCTTGGTACTTGATCTTAATTGGGGTTTTTCATAAACCTAATTGCATTGATTCGCAAAAGTGCATATTCTTTTAATTCGGTTAATTAATTTACAAGTATTATTCCTATTACTTCCGCTGCATGCTTTGATGATGTTTACTTGTTTTTATATAATTGTTATGATTAGTAAATCCCAACAGTGGTATCAGAGTTGTTAATATGTTGTAATTAATTACCGAAACACATAAAAAGTGAATCTTTATGATTATTATATGCTTTTATGGTTTCTAGGGTTTTGAAAATTGGAACCCTAATTTTTTATTAATTGGGTCGATTACCCATTAATTGTTTAATTAGGTTTTATTTTTTGTAAAACTTGTAGAAACCCTAGGATTGTATGTATATTTTATGTGGTTTTCATGAATAATTGTTATGTGCCATGATTATATGCGTATTTTGGGATTATAATTGTTATGAGGAATTCACAGTGGAACATGCATGTTTTGCCATGGATTATTGTTTTGATAAATTGTTTAGTGATATACACATGTTTATTTATTTGATAATTATTAAATTGGGAAGACCTCAATTATACTAATAAAAATTAGTTATGTGCTATTTGGTATACTATTGACTTTGGCTTCTTGATCGACTTGTCGATGTATGTAGCTCATCTACCTTGTAGTTGAAAGCCCTAGTTGATGTATGCATTTTTACGCCTAGAATTGTTTATTAGGTTTTATCGAAATAATTATGCATGTGGCTAATTGTTTTACATATGTTAATTGTTAAGTTATATGTATATTATTTGAGTTCCTTTTAATTTTATTAAAATGCCTTTTGTTTATATTGTATGACATGTTAGTAAGCAAAAGAGTTTTTTAAGAATAGAAAATTAAATGGACTAAATAATGGCGAAAATTTGATTTGTTTTTCTAAGTATTAAATCTTGAAATTTTAATCGATTGATGCGATTGTACTAAATGGTTAGAACGGCTCACCCACTAGAACAAACTAAAAAGGGTTAAAAGAAGTGCTTGCAGTCTTTGAAAGGATGTCTAAGGTTATGCTTGGCGCTTACAGTCCTCGCCCTCTGTGAGTTCGATTGGAGCTACCTAGTATAACCATTCTATGTACGAAGCATCTTAGTGCAAAGTTGTAAGTTTCTCAGCATCGATTAAAACTTTGTAGAATTTAATCTTAGCAATTTAAAACTATAGTAAGGTTTTGAAATTTTTGCTATAAAGTTGTATGCATGCTTCTTTATACATAAGTTTTGATTACACATCAAAAATTGTACCCTTTAAAATTTAAGTTTATGCCATCTAATGATATGAAACCCTTGAAGTTGTAATTTAGTTATGTGAGACCTTGAGCTAGATTACAATAACAAGGTGGATATTTATGTTGTGTGAGACCTCGACAATAATTTGCGGTTTCTAAATTAGACAACTTAATTAAGTTAGTTAGTGAGATCTATAACTTAAGGCATAAGATAGGATACAACATGCTTACATTTTGCATTAATTGTTTTGGCAAAATTGTAAATCCCATATTTACTAGGAATTGAAAACTTGTTTGTCAATTATTGTTCTTCGACAATTACCTATTCTATACTTTCATCACTAGCGAGATCAAGCGATGTGGTGAAACTATGATAATGAGGGTCCTAGATTCAAGGAAAATTATATGGTTAATATGAATATTAACGTAAGGGTATTTTATTTTCTTGAAAGATTTAATTATCGAAAATACTAAAAATTAAATTTTGTTAATTCTTTTGATTGTATTAATGCAACATTAAACCGTAAGCGTGGTTTTGGCTTTGGTAAATTGATCTAGTTACGTTTTCAAACAAATGTTTGATCAAGAAAATTTACTAAAAGACAAACATAAACTCTTTCCATGGAAGAAGAGTGAGACTCAATCTATTCCTTTTCATGATTGAGAAAGGTATGTTAGGAACATTAGAATTGTCTAAATTCTAATATAACTCATAGCAACTTTAATAGTTAAGAAAATTGCACACCGTGTTTTCCTTAAGAGATTTCATTACCCTCTGTTGGTGATTGAATTCTTATATGACATTTTGGTCAACTAGAAAACATGTTTGACATTATATGAGTTATTAAATTAGAATCTAGACTAATTACTACAAAATTGGTAAAAGACAAACTAGTATATTGTATCTAGTTGTTTTGCTTTGACCAATTAAAGGTGCTACACACCATTGTGGGGATAGTAGACCTATTAAGGAAGAAATTGCATGCTCAATTTTTCAAGTTAATAGCATGATGGATGATTCATCATCTACAAAGTAGAATACACTCTTTTATTACCTAAGTAATTGTTACGAATGGTCTTACAAAGGGTAACAACGTAATAGCATGCTATTCTCCTTTGGTTAATGAAACACTTACAATGTTGTCAAATCCGGTGGGAGTATGGTGTATTCTTGAATAAGACATTATTGTAATGTTGTCTAATTCAGTGAGAGTTACAAGAGTTATTATCTTGGTAGTAACTCAGTTATTTCTAGATTTTCTTGAAATAATACATTACGTTCAAAATGTGAACATTCATATTCTCAAGGATAGTCATGAGCGTTTCCTTGATAAATTAAGTGCTCCTACATCTACTTGTAATGCTTATATATCTATGACACTATCATATTGCTCACATAAACAAGCGAATGTCATGGTGTTTATCTATATGATGTTGTTCTATGCACAAGTGGGAGAAGTATTTATTGTGTGCAAAGGAACAACACATACAAATATGATTAATACATTCTCTTGATTGTAAGGAAAGAGATTAACGTTCTAATAAGATTGACTTGTTTAGAACATGTGTCAAGATTATAGCATAGACTACTTTTATGTCTTATGTCAATCAAGCATAGACTACTTTTATCTTATAGCCACGGGTATTGATATCGTTCTCAGGGAGTAGGAATGCTAGTGAGAAGTTACTACGCTAAGGTTGAGGTTGAGGAAGATTATTTTTGTATTTTTATATTTTATGAAATTGAAATGTACGAATCTCGGGTATTGGATTTGGGGGAGGTTGGTATTTCTACCGATTACTCTACTATTATCTAATTATCTAAACTAAAATTTGTGGAGTCTATGTCTAAATTATGTGTACTCGTATGATAGTTTAAAGATGTGTTTACTTAGGTTTTACTACTCCTTAATTATCTCCTATTGATGGTTGAGTTGTCACGTCCTTATTCTTAGTTGCGTTGTGTGTCTAAAGTTGTAGGGTATCGTTTCTCCCAACTCTTTGAACTTACCAAAGGGTCTCGTCTACAAAACCCACTAGGGATGATAAACTCTTACTCTAAGGCACTCTTGGATGGTTTAGCCTCGACTACTCGGGTAATCATATTCTAAGGTTCACAAAGATGAATCAAGCATTAAGTACACAACGAATGACCGATTGCACTACTAGATCATTAATCAACTAAGATAAGAAAAACCAATCAATATTCAATAATTAAGTTTCATACTTCTAAGCAAACACACAAATAAATTAGCAGGACATGGAGAACATGCAAGCATACACACAAATAATCAAAGACATAATTGAATTGATGAAGTAAATACTTATCTTGATGTAAAATAGGGTTTAGAACCTAAAATCTTGTACAAGACACCTTAGGTTCGGTTTAGGTTTTCACTCCCAAAAGACTCTCCTAAAAGCGAAAAATTCGGATTCTATATATAAGATTACATATCGACGGCGTCACCTTATGTTTCGTGATGCCGTCGTGTCGTAGTCATTAGGGTTTCGTCTTGGCCACGTTAACCTTGCGGCGTCACCTATGCCTGTGACGCAGTCTCTTGACTTCGGCGCCGTGCGGGTCACATCTAGGCCGTCACGAGTTGCGACGGTCTACTCCTTTAAAGCCCGCGCCGTCTCTTGAAAATCGAGTTTTGTCTTGACCGTCACAAAATCCTCTGACGGCGTCGCGATTAAGCGATGGCGCCGTCGCCTTCTATTTTCGTGACTTTGAGTGTCTCGATTTTGACTTTGGCCATTTTCTTCGTATATTCGCGCTTTTTAGGTCAAATAAGTGCCATTCCAGCATTTGCCTTCAAGAGACCTAAAAGTGAAAAGGAGCGATATTAAGCAATAACAGAGATACAAAAGTGATCAAATAAGGGCTAAACGACCCTCAAAATGGTACCTTTTAAAACCTTATCAAATATCCCTACACTTGGTATTTGCTTGTCCTCAAGCAAATGTGCTTTAATAATTAATTTATAATTTAGGGGTCATGAAGCATTGATTCAAAAGCAGTCCACACACATATAAGCCCCAAAAGTCATAACAAACACGGAAATTACATACTAGCACCTCACATGGGGTGTTTGGATACTCGCATCTCTCGGTGTATATATAAAATATAAGAAATAGGAAATGGAAGATAAACACTCATTAACCGGTCCTAGTACATACATTACCATAGGCTTGAGAATAGATCAAATCTCCATCGCTTTGGCGTACGCACCTAAGAAAGACTATCAAAGAGGTCTTTTAAAGGGTTATAATGTTAGGCTTACGGTAGGGAAATAAAGGGTTTGGTGGGATAGGCTTTTTTTAGTGGTGGCAAGTCAAAAATCTCTATGTTACAAGCATATGAAGAATGATGTTGCTAAGCCAAGACTCGACACTCTAAAACTCTAGGCAACGGAAATAAACAAACATAAATTTAAAAGATAAATGTAGGATGGTAGCCCGTATGTTTTTTTTTACTCTATATTTTTTCTTTTCTATTTTTTTCGATTTTTTTAATACATTTTACTCTACCATCCTCTCTGGTAACATCAAAATGATAGGGATTTATAGGCACATCCCTACACTTGAGTTTTATTACTCTAACACTAATTTGACCGAATTGAAAAGATCAAAACACTTGGGGTACATTATTATGCAAACAAAGGGAATTTGAATTTAACGTTCCCTTCCCGTCATTTCACAAACTTTAACTTTTCCCATGAATCCCAATCGTCCCAAAGCTGTATACAAGGGATATGACTCGACTTAGCAACTCATGCAAGCAACGGATAATTGAACTAAAGGTTTTGGGTGATAACAATAATGCACTAAAGTGAGTGCATATAGGGTAAACTAAAGCGATTTGGGTGTATATTTGGGGTGGGGTGTAAACAATGCTCTTCATTGATATTCGGAAAAACCGAAACATCACGAGAACCGCGAAAAGGATAGGCTCGAGGGGTTAACTAGGGTATCGTGTACTAAAGATGAGTACAACGCAATGGGTGTGGGGAATTACTCAACCGATGTGGAAGAAGTAATTATATTACGGTATCAAACAAGGGTTTATCCTAATGCCTCTTATCATTTAGTTATTCCTAACTACACAAGTGTAGCCTCACTTGCGATCTCGAAATGCATCACAAAACAAGTTCTAGAATCTAATATACTACCGGTTCACACTCTAAGCATTGAAGATGAATGCTTTAATTCCTACTAATCTAAGGTGATCCTCACATTTTGGGTGGAATTTAAGTGGTAAAGGGTTTTTGTGCTAGTCATGCAACTTCCTATCCGTGAGGCAGCTTTTGTTAAGACTAATGGCCCACTCCTATATGTCATGAAAAATTTTAAATTTTGTGCTAAAATTACCCTAACCGACATTTTCTCATGGTTTATTACACAATCACAATTGGACAAAGCAAATAGTCAAGGATAAGCATAGTTTCAAAGTTCCGTTTATTTTCCCTCTACACTTAAACTGAACATTGTCCCCAATGTTCCCGAAAATATCAAAGTTATGATAATGGAAGGTAATTAAAAGCGAAAGAAACTAATACTCACGATTAGCTCGGTAGGATCCGTGTAAAGTGGTGGTTAAATCCTTTTCAAGAAGAATTATTGCGTGAAAAGCTCCTTCCAATCTTATGTAACTCTTCTTGACAAACTAAACTGCACACTTGAAGAAAACAAACGAAACCTTCGCGTAAAATCGGTAATAATATATATAAGACTCAATTTAAACTAGGATATAATGCTTGTGGAATGGATGTTTACGAATTTCTAAGAAAATTAAGACTGGAAAATTCCAAAAATTTATAAGTAGCTCGAAAGCGAGAAAAAAAAATGATCGATGTTTTACTCCTTCACGCGCCGTCGGTTGAAATCTGACGCCAGTCAGTTATCTGACAAAAAGCGGTGCGATTTTTGGAAAAATTTTGGAAAATTTACATCTTTAGAATCGGGAAAATTTACGCAAAAACATCCATTATGACTCGATACAAGCATTTGACTCGAACAAACAAACATATATATCTTTTTCGTTTCTTTTGAAAACGTGTAATACTCCTACACTTATCCCTTATGTAAAATACCTTTATATGTAATTAAGGCGAGGTTAAAACAAAATAAAGCATTTTACAAATTTAAACATGAGGATAAACAATTAATAAAAGATACATGACACTAACAAGCAAACAATTAAGCATGGGTTGCCTCCTGAGCGCTTTTCTTTATTTAAGAGTCTTGTAGCTAGACTCAAGTCGTACTCTCGTTGCCTCGTTTGCATCCTTAATGAGAATTCTATCATGTTGACAAAATTTTCATCGACTCTATACCTAGGCCCTAGGGTCAAGCAATCCTTGTAATAATGCCTCATTCTTTCCCACATGAATTTATAACCTTTTCAACATCTTCCTTGCTTTTGTCCTTAAAAGCTTTGATGTTGTCTTGATCATAAATGGACAAGTGGCCATACTCGATTGTTTTCAAGGCATCCTATAGGTGATCTCATCGGTTCCTTCCTTAAACCTAAGCTGTTCCATCATGCTTGTTATGGCTCATTCTAGATGTTTCAACAAACGGTTTCCTAGCACTACTTGGGATAAACTATAGTCAATGGCGCATCCTACATCTTCTAGGACCATAAAATCAACTAGGTAGGTGAAACTTCCTATAAAGACATGCACGTCCTTGACTCTTCCCACAAAGTTGCAAACTCTCTCGGATACTTAGGGTCTCTCCTAATATTGAGTCGCTCATTCATAATGTCATTGTAGGCAATGAGATGACATTACATTGATGGGAGATTCCGTATCTATGTAAGCGTGGTCAACACTCCTATATCCGATCATACAATTTTTAGGTTCTAGGATTTCCTCCTAATCTTTGGGCATATCCTAATGATAGGTGATCGTGGATTATTGATTATGTATTGATGGTGCGCAATCTCTTCCTTAGTGGGGTAAAGATTGAAGTAAGCAATATTTTCCACATCCACGTTGTTGTTTATCATGCCATTGTCCGAATTACTACTAATCATAGAGCCAACTACGACAATGCGACTACTTTCTCAACGACTTCCCTAATTGTACTATCGAATATTTTACGCAAATCACGAAGGTCGGTGTTTCTACTCACATAGCGGCTTGACGGTTGTGTTGGTTATTGGGTTGGGTTTTGGTGACATTGAATTTTTGGTGTTGGGTTATCAAGTGGTGGTTGGTTATCACCTTCCATGATGAAAAGTGATGGGGTTACGAACAAAGGTCACGAAGAAGGGGATAGACTAAGAAAGCTAAAAATGAAAAAATTTACTTGATAGGAATCAAGCAAAGAACCTAAGCAGGTGGACTACTAACTAGCTATTCTATTCCCGTAGCGCCAAAAACTTGATAACGCTACCGCGTCGTTCGGGGTCAAGGAAACTTCCTTTTCTTGAGCAAGTTTATAACACCCAGGCGATGAACCTAATCGTTGTATTGTAGTAATTAGGGTAAGCCACGGGTATTGATATCGTTCTCTAGGGAATAGGAATGCTAGTGAGAAGTTACTACGCTAAGGTTGAGGTTGAGGAAGATTATTTTTGTATTTTATATTTTATGAAATTGAAAGGCACGAATCTCGGGTATTGGATTTGGGGGGTTGGTATTTCTACCGATTACTCTACTATTATCTAATTATCTAAACTAAGGTTGTGGAGTCTATGTCTAAATTATGTGTACTAGTATGATAGTTTAAAGATGTGTTTACTTAGGTTTTACTACTCCTTAATTATCTCTATTGATGGTTGAGTTGTCGCGTCCTTATTCTTAGTTGCGTTGTGTGTCTAAAGTTGTAGGGTATCGTTTCTCCCAACTCTTTGAACTTACCCAAGGGTCTCGTCTACAAAACCCACTAGGGATGATAAACTCTTACTCTAAGGCACTCTTGGATGGTTTAGCCTCGACTACTCGGTAATCATATTCTAAGGTTCACAAAGATGAATCAAGCATTAAGTACACAACGAATGACCTATTGCACTACTAGATCATTAATCAACTAAGATAAGAAACAACCAATCAATATTCAATAATTAAGTTTCATACTTCCTAAGCAAACACACAAATAAATTAGCGGACATGGAGAACATGCAAGCATACACAAATAATCAAAGACATAATTGAATTGATGAAGTAAATACTTATCTTGATGTAAAATAGGGTTTAGAACCCTAAAATCTGTACAAGACACCTTAGGTTCGGTTTTAGGTTTTCACTCCCAAAGACTCTCCTAAAAGCGAAAATTCGGATTCTATATATAAGATTACATATGCGGCGGTGTCACCTTATGTTTCGTGGCCGTCGTGTCGCCGTCATTAGGGTTTCGTCTTGGCCACGTTAACCTTGCGGCGGCGTCACCTTATGCCCTGCGCCGTCATCTTGACTCGGCGCCGTCTGGTCACATCTAGGCAATGCGAGTTGCGACGGTCTACTCCTTTAAAGCCCGACGCGGTCTCTTGAAAATCGAGTTTTGTCTTGACCGTCACAAAATCCTCTGACGACGTCGCGATTAGCGATGGCGCCGTCGCCTTCTATTTTCCAGCTTTGAGTGTCTCGATTTTGACTTTGGCCATTTTCTTCGTATATTCGCGCCTTTTCATCCAAATAAGTGCCATTCCAGCATTTTGCCTTCAAGAGACCTAAAAGTGAAAATGAGCGATATTAAGCAATAACGGATACAAAAGTGATCAAATAAGGGCTAAAGCGACCCTCAAATGGTACCTTTTAAAACCTTATCGAAACACTTGAAGTTACATTTTAGGTTAAGTGAGATCTTGGCTAGATTGTAATCTCAAGGTAAATCTCACTTGTCGTGAGATCGGGCGTGGATGTTTTTGATTTCTTAAGTTGGACACTTCATGGAATGACATAAATAAATAAAGTAATACTATCTTAAACATTTATGTATTTTAATGGCGTAAATAGATAGATATTAACTTGAAAATTAATTAATTGAAACCATGGCGTGGTGTTCATAATAACTTTAAATTATACATGGTTATGTGTTTATGTATAAACTCACAAACATGAAGTCTTTCAAGACTTATAATATAAAGTAAAATATTATAAGCATTATGTCTTTTGACTTAGTCAAAGAATACTTATGTTATAAAGCATGCAATTGGCTTGGAATTCTATTATACCATTAAGTTGATTTAGTTGGTAAATAGGTAGGTCAAAAGGAATATGTTTATCTTAAATATTGTTAGATTGTCTTACAATATTATTTCTAATAAAATCTTGTATGTATATGAAATGTTCGAGTTAGAAGAATCAAACATTTGTTATATTGTTTGATTCAAGATAACAATATCTTCTTTTCTTCCAAAACTTATCAAGGTTAGAAAATTAAGTATTGATTGGATATACTTAATAAAACTCAAAACCTAGAAGATTAATAAGACACCATTTAGTATGAAATGTGATGAATCACATTGAGTCTTATATTGAAGTTCGATTTGTTAAAACTACTTATGGAGTAGGTTATTAACGAACAAGATTCTGACTGTTAATGTGATTTGTAATATCCACAATAAAACAATTTAGTGTTGTTCTAATTGCTAAAGTATTTATAGATAGTCTTTAAATTACAAAAGCAAGTGAGAGTTTTGTTTAGATCTTGAAGAGATTAAATTACAATTACAAAACACATAATCTTCTAAAATACACTAGTAAATATCATGATGAGGAAAAATTTGATAGACCTCAAGATGATGGAATTCACATTCATAGATCCACAAGGATATCTCAGATATTTGATGTGATGAGAAATATGAATTACGGGATCATGGTAAACCTGTTAATCATAATGATATATTACCTAAATATTGAATTGTGGTAAATTATTCATACTATGAATGTTAAGATGCTTTCCAAAAAGATAATCAACTTTGGAAACTTGGTTTATCTTAATGAAGATGGGTTTCTTCAAAAAGAAAGAAAACCCTAGTGGTTTAAATCTTTGTGTAGAAATCATCTGGACAATATTGTACATGTGTTTAATGCATGACTTGTGACAAGATTATTAATCACACTTAAGTAATTAACTGTGATTGAATATTCTTTCCTTGGCACATTAAATATATAATGATTATAATTGTCATACTTATTTTCATTGATATGAAAATGACAATTGGATATTAAAACTCTTTCTTGTGTGATTGCTTTTGCGAGGCGATAAGTAATACAAATGAGTTTTATGAATTCACATAATCTTTGAAATGTACAAGCTGCAAGAATCCATGAATGGATATATGCATGCATCTAGGAGATGATTCTTATGTTTAACTATTAAATCCAAGTTTTGGTTTAAAATTAAAATAAGATAATTTCTAAGTATTCACGAAAGCTAGTGGGAGTATTGTGTTTATTTTCTTTAAATCTTATATGTTGTGGGTAGTAACATTCCATCTAAGCTAAATGTTAAGTTTTAGTTTGGAATGGAACTTCACATGAAAGATTTAGAAAATAAGACATACAACAACAGTATATGTTTATTGTTAATAAACATGGCGGTATTAAAATTAATGAGTCTAATAGAACATGATATATCATTTGGAAAATGGATATGTAGAACATGAATTAAATCTTTGTTTGACATAAGGATTTTCATGTACATCATATTATTATTGTATCATGCTTGAATGCAAGATGATTTGACAACATTGATATCTAATGAAGTTATTAGATAACTAGTGTAATGAATATTATAATAAAATATGTTTGAATCTAGAATTACATTCCTCAGCCTGGAGTTGCTCTCAAAATTCTATGGATGAGCAATACATCAATTGTTGCATAATTGTCATAGCCAACAAACTTGAAAGTTTGGAAGGCATCAAACATTACACTATAGATATTGAAGTTTACGGAGATTTTAAAGAGCATATTGTTGTTTGTATACAATGATGCTGGTTTAATTGAGATGACATTCAATACTAGTCATGGGAGGATTTCATCCTTGTAAATGGCCATGTGAACTAGTTGTGCTCAACTAAGAGCATAGTTGCATTATACATTAAAGAATTAGAATACTTTAAACTTTAAAATGTTTGAAAGTTTGATTGTCATAAATTGGTGGTTGAGGATGTCACACACTTTATGAAATATTATGTGGCAATATCAAGTTATTTGAATGCACATATACAAGAACTTCACTAGTTGAATTCTTGAAATAAGTATTCTCAAAATTTCGATAGGTCAAAGTTAGTTGAAATTATGCTTTGTCAACAAGTATGATTGTCATTACTTGAGACATAATTCATTAACCGATATTATCATGCATTGATTTATTTAGTATTTGGATAAATTATGTTATGAACAAATATTACTTTAATGAAATAAAATAGTTGTTTATGTTTATTTTCATTTTCTTAATATTATATCCTATATTTGCATGTTTAATCCGTGAATAACTTATATTATTCTAAATAGTCCGTTGTCGATCAATGATGTGGGAATGTCATTGAATTAAGACAAATCTGAGTTTTGGTAGAATATGCTTTTAAAGTAAATTGATGCGTGGGACATACAGATTCACATGATATTCAATGAATTGAATATATGACTCATCAACTTCACATGATGATACTTTATGGATATTTGTCATTAAGTATATCATGAAGTGTTTATCCTCGGACTTGAGATACGGATAAGCGATATGAATGTAGTGCATTTGTGTAAGATAGTCTACGCTATCCGAATCGGTAGTTATAAGGGCTATTTTCGAAGTGTTACAAAGTTCATGAGTTATGTTTGTAGTCAAGAGAATTTGTTCATTTGAATTTATTTCAAAGCATAATACTATATTTGGGCCCTCGTAGGGTTGACAAGAAGTTTGTAAGGCCTTACCCAAGATTTATCGGAATACGTTCGAGATGATTTGGTAATCTTGTTCAATCAAATACAACGAAGCGAATATTAACTTATGAAATGACTTGATCCATATTCATAGTTAATGTAGTATTAGTAACAAAGGATAAGTAAAATGATGAATCATTTAATGGTTTTTCGAGGAGACCATACTCGATTCGATCTGGGGGCATTGGCGTGTTAAAGCTAGACTAACCAATGTCATTACTATATTAAGTAATATCAGTGGGGTGAAGGTTTATGGATAATTATTAATATATGTATGACGGATTCGAACTCGAGACTTGAGATTGCACACATTACGTATGAGAATCAATGTATAAATAATTAATATATAAAATGTTATATTTAATTATTTGATCACGAAATAAATACTTAATGATATTTAATATTTGACGAGTTTTGATTATCGGTCATTAAATGTCAGCAGGATATGAAGAAAAGTTAACAAGTCAAGAGAAGGTTTAGGAATCCTCTTTGGGCTTGTGTTTGGCGAAAACTATAGAATCCCACATCGGATACTATAGCAATCTTGACATCTACCATAAGGTTATAAAACATCCCATGTATTCATCCTTTGGTACACTAGATTTCGTGAGAAGGCCAAACTTCTTCTTTCTTCCTCTTGTTCTTGGTCGATGAAGTGAATCCCATTGTAAGGGATTTACAAGTGACCTTGAGCATAACAAAGGTGTTTGGTTAATCTATTGTGATCAAGAACCTAGCTTTTCTCATTGATTCGCTACTAATACGTGTGTACAAGAGCGAAGAGCAAATACACTTGTGTTTGCAAATCTTGGGTATTCGACATCTAGCGTGGTGAATTATATAAACCCTAATTTATTAGGGTTTAAGGTTTCGGTACTTGATCTTAATTGGGGTTTTTCATAAACCCTAATTGCATTGATTCGCAAAAAGTACGCATATTCTTTTAATTCGGTTAATTAATTTACAAGTATTATTCCTATTACTTCCGCTGCATGCTTTGATGATGTTTACTTGTTTTTATATAATTGTTATGATTAGTAAATCCCAACAAGAAGTTGTTCGTGTTCTTGATAATACAGATGATCCACTTTCGGATCTTCATGGAATACTTCCTTGCCTTGTTCCTGATTCGGTTACTCATGATTTTGATATGATACTTGGAAGTCTTTCTAGATCCTCAGTTTTGATCATACCAATGGAAATGGAGACCCCTAAATCAGTAGATCTTGTTGTTCGTGGCTCTGCTCGCCTTCAAGATTACACTTACTCATCATTACTTGTGTGGCTACATATACCGGTTCTACGTCTTTTGAGGTATCTCATGGGCATATCGCGCTTTCGATGTTCATATAATCCATGATTCTCATCAAAAATTTGAACCAATTAGTGTTACAAAGCGTCCGAATTAAGAAATAAATAAGTTATGTCACATTTTATCTTGAAGGGTCAAACAAGTACAAATAAGTTAGTGTATTTCAAATGACAAAGTGGTCGAAAATCAGTCGAAATGTATTTTAGTTGCATACATAAGTTGCTTCTATCCAAAGTCATTCTAGATAGTTAGCTGAATGTCTAGTCATCTATTTTGTCGATTCTATGAATAAGACTTGTTCCTAGCTAGATGCTACTTATAGGATAATGTACTCATAAGTTCTCGTGATATGATTTATTGCCATTCTTCTTTACCACAAAGTTATGTTCTATAGCTCATATAATTAAGCTCGTTGGATTTCCCAAGTTCAAATAAATCAAGCTCAATTAAGGACATTTTTTTGGTTTGACGGGCTTGGCTAATTTGTGCTCGAGTTGTTTTGGCTTGTCGGATTACCGACTTCGATCTGTAAATGTTTTTTGAGTTGATCTAGCGCAATTCCGGGAACGCTTCACTTATCACTTGCATACTTACCTATACTACATATAAAAAGAAAATATATTTGCTCAAATTCTCGATGGGCCGTTCATTATTAATGAGGTTTTATCTTGGTGCAAGTACAAAAGATAAATGGGATAATTTTAAGGTTGATTTTGAAGGCTTTTGACTCGGTGAAATGGGATTACCGGATGAAACTCTATGGGCTCTGTGCTTGTTAGTGATAGTCCTACTTGAGTTCTAATTTCATAAAGGCTTAAAGCAAGGAGATCCCATCTCTCATTTCTCTTCATATTGATCATGGAAATTCTACACCTCTCTTTTATGAGAGTTTTACAAGCGGCCTCTATAAAGGTATTTCTTTAAATGCTTCCTTCACGATCTCTCATTTGTTTCTGTTGATGGCGTAGTTTTTGTTGGAGAATGGAATGCTAGTAACATTCAAACTTTATTGAATGTTCTGAAGTGTTTATACTTAGCTTGAGGTCTAAAGATTAATCTTTTAAAAAGAAAATTGATGGGGGTTGGGGTTAGTTCGGATGTAGTCGAATCTGCAGCAACATTGATTAGCTGCTCCATATTAACTTCTCCCTTAAAATATTTAGGCGTCAAAGTTGGTGGTAATATGTATTGAATTAACTCATGGGATGAAGTCATCTCTAAGGTGTCCTCAAGTTTATCTAAATGGAAGCTAAGTTTCTTTATATAGGTGGTCGGCTTACCTTATTAAAGTCGGTTCTCACCTCAATTCCGCTTTATCATATGCCTACTAACTATAATTACTAGTATAGAATTCCAAAAATTCATCATTTTTGTCTTGAAAATATACGTTCTAAGCTTTTCAACCATATATATTACACGTAATAGAACATCTAAATCAATACATTAATTTATAAAAGGTGTTGATATAAGTTAACGACTTCTTGTTTTTGAAATATTTATTTGTTTTAAATGGGTGAAAGTGGTTTTAATTAAAAGATGGGGTGAAAAGATTGTAAGTTAATGTTTGATTTGGTCCATAGGATCAAATGTTTTAAATAGTTTAATCGGAATTCAAATAACTCAACTTATAAGATCTATTTCGGTCATGAAATTTTCTAAACATCACATTTGCATATCATGAAATTTGGCATCACATGCATGATCATATGCATGATCTTGACAGCGTTCATAAAAGATACCGTTGTGATCTAAATAAATTTCCCACTATCTTGATAATCCTAAAATACGTAATGAATACGTAAAAATTTGTAAAAATTACGAATTTAATTATAATAAAAATATATAAAATTCGTATCGGACCTCGGAACTCATTGGACTTTATGCCATCTCGTGACCCAACCTAACTCGTTAATGGGCCTTATAACCGGATCAAGCCCACACTAATATTTTTATTTGGGCCTAGCTGCCGAGCTCAACACCTTTTTTTTTGGGCCTCGTCCAAATATCACTACCCCAAAGCCCATATACTACTAATAAAAATAAGTGTCCAACTCAAGGAAATCTAGTCCTTTTGTGACCCTTCGCTGCTAACTCCCTCAACAGGAACACCAAACAAATAAAAACCAAGACATATCACATTTGGGATGGTCTTCTTGCGTGTGTACATGATCAAAAGGAGACAAGATCACTTTAGCCACCCTAATACAATTAAAATAATACCCTAAGTTAAACACAATACTACTCTAACCCATTTTGACCAACTTGACTTCCTTAACCAATGGATTTTGTGTTCCCTTGACTTGACTAGGCAAACAAACGTGCCCCTTTCCTAGCGCCATCATCCACGCTTAGAAACATACACAAACATGAACAAATTCAATATAACATGTGACTAATAAGCCTAGAGTTAGGAGAACTATAAGTAAAATATTTCAAAGACCATGCTAGGCTTTAGCTATTTAAACAACTCTCTAGCACCATAACCTCTTGTCACTCTCACAACTCAAACACCAATACATATCATTCTCCTCTCTTGGTTTCTGTCGAGCAAGGAGAAAAGGGAAGAAAAGCAATTTTGGGTTGCTAGCAAACTAGGAGGTTACTTGGGATTATTGTTGTGAATACTCGGGTTACAATCGGTTGTGTCTTTCTTGGCGTGTCTCTCATCTCGTTCGAGTACTCACACTCCCCTCACCCTCGTAAGTATCTCGCACTTTTATTTTGCACACGTTAATAAAGATGTTGTATGTTAAATAAGTGTCTTAATAACCAAAACACATTTATACGCCATATATGTATATAAGTAAGGTACCAAGATCATAGGAGTATATGTTATGGAAGTAGAGATAAAGCTTAACCATGCATGCATTTTGCTACTGAGAAAGAATGAAAACCAAAACATTGAAGCATGCAAAACTCACGCTCAGATATGTGATTTATACCAAAAACTAAAACAGTTAAACGTAGGATATAAGTGCGAACGTTGTAAAATAGAACACCAAACAAGCACTAGCTCGGTTGGTTAGGCGCGTGTTTTGGGCGAGAGGTCCCTAGTTGAATCCCACTTGTGACACCCTTTTCCCTTACATTTTATGACTTTCACGGTTTGGCAAAATATACCCCTCCACTTCAATTAAACTTAATACTTGAGTAAATATTAAAAGTGTAACAAAAGTAAGTTTTAAAAGTGTTTTTAAAACAGATTTTCGAGGACTAAAAGTGTCAAATCTGGAAACTTTAAGCATATGATATTATGGGTACAAAGTGTCATTTTATAAAAGTTTAGGGGCTAAACTTGTACTTTTGTAAATTGAGGGTAAAAGTGTAAATTAGGAAAAGTTTAGAAAAACTTATAAACCCATCCTAATTACGTAAAAACAAGTATTTTGATCTTATGAGTATTTTATTTTGGATAACGTTAAATTTATTACTTATATATATATATATATATATATATATATAGAATATAATTATATATATATAAATATATATATATTTATAAAATTATAAAAATTATATATATATCAAATCGATACTAAGAAATTCATTCAAATACGTTAAAATACTCAACAAATCTATTAAGATTGGGGAGAACATTTCACTTATGCGTAAGTGAGGATCATTAATTAAGGCAATGTAGCACATAAATTAACTTAAAACGTTAATCACGATCGCACACTATTGGATTGGACAATCCAATGATCTATTGAATAAGAATATTCAATGCTCTATTATTTTGGTCGCGAACCAAAATGCTCATTCTTGAGACTCGCCATCTCATCATTTTAGGTTTCGAGTTGGAACCTCCGCTACATTGTGCTTGATCTTTTTGTGCGTGTGCATTATCATCAAGGTGAGTTCATAGCCTCGCTTTTACTTTATTTTTACAAACCCCCGAGGAGATACATGCTCTAAACTAGAACACAAGGTTTTCATAAATGCTTGATCCTCTTGATTATTGGTACCGCCTAAGTTGTTAGCCACAAGTCCCCTGATCATGAACCATTAGTCACCGCGAGTGAACGTAGATATCGTGAATAGTACTATGGGGATTAACGAACCCCGTTTCGGTTATAGAGAAATAACCGGGGCGCACCATATCGAATTTCTTTAGGTAATTGGCTATTACCTCCTTTGGGGCATACTTACGTACGCTGGTAATTCGGTGTATGCAGTTGAGTCTTGGTTTCATGAGCTTAGTGCATAATAATCTGTGATTTTTCTTATGATATTGTTAGTTTACAATGATCATGATCTTATACTTGTGTTCAAATTATTTTAAACCTATGGACTTCACTCAACAATTTTGTTGACCTTTTAAGCATGTTATCTCGGTGTCGGTGAAGATTATGACCAAGGTGCGGAGCAGGGCATGGCAAGGCTTATCCGGTGGTGTAAAACATAAAAGTTATCATTTCTTTCAAACTCATGATCTTTCTTTTGGGAAAAACACTTGATCTATTTACAATATTTTGTAACAAACTATGAGTTTTCGATGAATGATAACTATTTTAATAAAACGTCTCTTCGAGTCGTTTTCTATAATTATTGACTATGATCTCCATTCAAGTAACACCGAATTAGTCTTCCATTGTCATTAAGATTTTTGGGGTGTTACTGATTAGCATCGAGCCAAGGTTATAGAGAACCAAAGAGTTTTCAAAATCATTTGGACTATAACCGCACTTTTAAAGCAGGACTATTTTACACCACCGCCTTACGCCCTTCCGTGACCGCTCTATGCATTAGGATTGATGCATCACTAGATCATAAGTAAATTGCATTCATTTTAGTTAGGCATGGAGATTTGCTTGGCAAATATGTGTAGCTAACTAAAATAATTATATTATTTGGCATTTACTTACATTAATTTATGGGTTGTTCTGATTACCATATCGCATCCCACCCGGTTGTTACGTCCTCGACACCGAGATGGAAGATACCATGTCCTCTACGTTGTCACTATGCCACTCATCCCGATCTGTCATACCGACTCTTGTTTGGACGGCCCGAACCTTTGAGGAAGGTGAAGTTGCAGAACTCCTCTTGCTCCAACTATGTTGCTCATCCTCAAGAGTACAATGCTTTTGCTTCCATGACCCTAGATCGATTACTATGAGTCGTGACAATGGCTACCGCTTGAGATGTTCTTTGTGGATGATGGATCATCCAAGTCATCGAGAGAACCGACTACGCTTCATCGATTCTTACGGATCATCTTCCCGAGCTATCCGTCGTCGTCGGCGTAGGATTCGTGTTCTTAAGCCTCATGAGCTGAGCCGTTTGGAGTACCTTATAGACGCATCCTAATGGTAAGACCTTCAAACGCACCGCTAGGAAGCGTGTGCGATCCACCACTATGACTCATGTGATGCCACCGCTCGATCACCATCATTTCGATCACCATCGGCTCGATCACCACCATTTCGGTCATCACGGTTTCACACTTTGTTCCACCCTCGCTACTTCACCACCACCGCCACTTCATGTTCTACCATCGAGACCACTCATTCTGTTTCATCACCACCTACTGACATCACCTCCTTTGGACACTTTTAGTGAGCCAATTTTACCGCTTTGCATCAAGTGCTATCCACCATCACTATCGATCGACATGCCTACTCGAGTGGATAATGAGACCGGACCAAGGAAGAAATCCGGTGCTAGGCGATGGTCATTCTTGATACCTTTACTTGACGTTGGAGAGAAGAGGAGGAGCACCTAGTTCGTTCGAGCTTGGAGAAAGCTCAACTCTCGCACCGACTCTAGTTCTACACACGGTGAACGGTACACCACACTATCCCTCTGTTGGCTACGAGACTTATCGAGCACGAAGACCGGTTGAATGAGCTCATGGCACATTATGATGAGATTCCACTAGTTAGGATAGAGAGCTTGGAGGAAGAAGTCGAAAACCTCGTGATAGGTCGCTACTCCATTGAGATTGTGTTTGATATGATGAGTACCCAGTTGTGGAGGCAAGAGAGGCCGTTAACCGATTGACTCGAGATTGGAGACTACTATCCGAGATGCTAGTACTTTGAGAGGCGCCTTGGGTCGAGAGAGTCTGCATCACGAACTTGCATCCGCTCATGCTCACATTGCTATTCGGAGGAGAGGATTGATGACCTCGAGGCGAGAGATCGAGCCCGTGAGCGGCAGATCCGAGACTTGACGACCATGGTTGAGGAGATTCGTCGTCGTCGGGATGACGCATCGGAGATCGTAAATCCTAGTCATCTTTATCTTAGTATGTATCATAAAGCCGCCATATGAGGCATTAAGGCTTGTATCTTTTGGTTTGTAACCTTGGAACAAGAATTATGATGATGTAACCTTTGGTTGTGAACAATACTATGTAATGATGTATTCCATGTATCCTATGGTTGTATTTCTTATATTCGATGTTATGATATTATTCCTCGGTAATGTATGCGAACCGATCCTTATGTCCTTATACATATATTATGATTTGTTGAGAAAATCATATTCATATCATATCATTAATTTAAAGTGGTAATCTGGACTATTATGATATGTATAATATGAAATCGGTTTATCATCGATCGATAATAATCTTGGTATTTATTCTTGGAAATTTTAGAAAATGGTCAAGAAGAAAGCTACCTCATCCACCATCACTCCATGACTATTCGAAAATGGTCATTTGAAAGTGTTAAGCGACTATAGCACAACATGTCGATCTTGCTAGAGCCGGTGAGCAGCGTTGAAGTGAGCAATTGCCCAAGAGGCACGAAATTGCAAAGATTGCAAAAGGCGAGATTGCAAGACAAGTCGAAGCAAGAGAAGCCAAATTGCAAGAGAAGGCGAGAACGCCCAATTGCTCGAGAGGTGGAGGCGTGTCGCTCAAGCAACACGCGAGGTCAAGCTCGCCGCATTTGAAGAGAATCGTGCCACGAAGGCTGCGCGTCTTCTTGAAATGGCAAACTCAAATGCAACTAACACTCCAACAAATCAAAGTGAGTCCTTTGTAACTCGCAAGTGTAATTACAAAGAGTTCATGAGCGCAAGTCGACATTCTTCAAAGGCTTTGAAGGTGCTATTGGTTTACTTCATTGGTTTGAGAGAACCAGAGGCGTATTTACGCTAAGTGATTGCCTGAGATGATTGCAAAGTCAAGTTTCTTGTTGGAACTTTGTTAGAAGATGCGTTATCTTGGTGGAAAGGCCATGCTCAACCAATTGGAATGGAAGAAGCTTGTAAGATTTCATGGTCGGATCTGAAACAACTATTAATGAAACAGTATTGCGAGAAGGCGAGATCAAGAAACTCGAAGATGAGTATTACCACTTGGTCGCTAAAGGTAATGATCTCAAGACATACTTCAAGAGATTCCATGGTGAGAGCTCTATGTCCTCATCTGTTTCCCACCAATGAAAAGCTTTTGGAAGCTTTGATCGGAGGTTTACCTCGAAGCATCGAAGGAGATGTCATCGCTTGAATCAAAAGCTGTTGAAGAAGTTGTCATTGTATCCCACCGCCTTATGGAACCAATACTAAAGCTTGCAAATGCACAAGGCTCAAGTGACAACAAAAGAAAGTTTGATGATCGGAAAACCTCAAATTCCAACCACCATCGGTCCAACAACAACAATCGAACAACAACAACCAATATCACATAGCGAAACCAACATCACAATCGGCAAAACCGAAGGCAAGAAGCCGCAAGGGCTTATCTTGCACCCTTGCTAGAAAAGGGTATGTAGGACCACATCCCGATGTAACGGATGTTTGATGCACCATTACGGACCTTGTCTTGTGAAGTGCGATAAGTGCAACAAGGTAGGTCATCAAGGTAAGCATTGCGAAACCACGGAAGAGGCAACACTTGTGACAAACATGAAGCGCTATGGATGTGGAGAACAAGGTCATTTCAAGAGTCAATGCCCAAAGTTAAATGTCGTTCAAACAAACAATGCGGCGTGCAAGAGTGTACATGCTAGGAGATGGAGATGCACCGTTAAACCACGACATTGTGGCGGTGCGTATTCTCTTAACAATCATTACGCAAAAATCTTGTTTGATTCGGGAGCGAGATAAGAGTTTTGTATCTACTACTTTGCACCATTACTTGAAATATCCCCAATCGCCTTAGATACAACTTATGAGATAGAACTTGCCGATGGGAAAATAATAGGAACCAACACCGTAATCCGTAATTGTCCTATTCTATTACAAGATCACTCGTTCCTCATAGATCTTTTGCCAATCAAACTTGGAAGTTTCGATGTCGTAATTGGCATGGATTGGTTGTCCAAACACCGTGCTAGGATTGTTTGCGACGAGAAAACCGTTCATATCCCGATCAGCGGTGAAACCTTAGTCATCCAAGGAGATCAAAGTAGAAAGTACTTAAGTATCATATCTGTGCGAAATCAATAAAGTACATGGAAAAAGGATGTTATGCCTTCTTAGCTCAAGTAACGGAAAAGAAGTCGGAAGAGAAAGCGACTAGAGGATGTACACTGTAGTCAAGGAATTTCCGAGGTGTTTCGGAAGATTTGCACGGACTCCCACCGCTCGACAAGTCGAATTTCAAATCGATCTTATTCACGGAGCTACTCCTGTGTACGAGCACCGTGCCGTTTAGCGCCTCGAAATGCAAGAGTTATCCAAACAACTAGAAGAGCTATCGAGAAAGGATTCATTAGACCAAGTTCCTCACCACGGGAGCACCGGTATTATTCGTTAAGAAGAAAGATGGATCATTCCGGATGTGTATCGATTATAGAGAATTGAACAAGCTCACAATCAAAACCGCTATCCTTACCAAGAATCGATGATCTGTTTGATCGGTTACAAGGCTCGAGTGTATACTCGAAGATTGATTTAAGATACGGATATCATCGATTCACGGGTAAGAGAAGAAGATATACCAAGACCGCATTTAGAACTCGATATGGCCATTATGAATTCCAAGTAATGCCATTCGGTTTAACTAATGCACTCTTTGTATTATGGACCTCATGAATAGAGTCGCAAACCATATCTGGATAAATTCGTCATTGTGTTCATCGACGATATTCTTATCTACTCGTAATAAAGAAGAACATGCGGAACATTTGAAGGCATCACGAAGTTACTCAAGGATGAAAAATTGTGCATAAAGTTTTCCAAGTGTGACTTTTGGATTGAGACAGGTCCAATTTCTTGGTCATGTGATCGACGGTGAAGGAATCCATGTGGATCCCACAAAGATTGAATCTGTTAAGAATTGGCGATGCCACTAAACCCTTGAAATTCGTCAATTCTTAGGACTTCTTTGGTTATTATCGAAGATTCATCGAAGGTTTCTCGAAAATAGCTAAACCATTGACCGAGTTAACCCGAAAGCGAAGAAATTCGAATGGGGAGGCGATCAAGAATCGACTTTTCAACTCCTAAAGAACAAACTTTGAAGCACCTATCTTGGCACTAGGAAGGAAGAATGAAGATTTTGTAGTATATTGTGATGCTTCACACATGGGTTTAGGCGCTGTTCTCATGCAAAGGAACAAAGTGATTGCTTATGCGTCACGACAACTCAAAACTCATGAGAAGAATTATACTACTCACGATCTAGAACTTGGCGCGTGGTATTTGCACTCAAATTATGGAGACATTATTTGTGCGGAACCAAATGTATAGTGTACATCGATCACAAAAGTCTTCAACACATCTTAGATCAAAGGAATTGAATATCGTCAGCGTCGTGGCTCGAATTGCTTAGTGATTATGATTGCGAGATCCGTTATCATCTGGAAAGGCAAACGTTGTTGCCGATGCCTTGAGAGAAAAGATCGCCTAAGCCACTTAGAGTGAGATCATTGGGAATGGTAATCAATTCACCCCTACCATCGAAAATTCTTGAAGCTCGGATCGAAGCCCTTAAGGAAGAAAATAGGCGAATGAGAAGATTTATGGCATCTTGGGAGAATGAGAATGGATTTGTGAAGAGATCGGACGGAGCGCTATGTTTCAAGAATCGAAGTTGGATTCCACTCTTTGGAGGTATCCGAGAACTCATCATGCATGAATCACATAAATCAAAGTATTCCATACATCTGGTCCCAACAAGATGTATCAAGATCTAAAGCTTTTGTCTTGGTGGCCTAATATGAAGGTCGATATCATTGTATCGCCATGATAAATGTTTGACATGCTTGAAAGTTAAAGTTGAACATCAAAAGCCATCGGATTGCTAACTCAACCGAACTTCCTATGTGGAAATGGGAAAGAATCACAATGGACTTCATCACAAAGTTGCCAAAAACTTCTAATGGTTTTGACACCATTTGGGTTATTGTAGACCGTCTTACAAAGTCCGCTCATTTCTTGCCAATCAAGGAGAACGACGAGATGATTACACTCGCTAGATTGTACATCAAAGAGATTGTTTCTCGTCACGGTGTACCAATCTCTATCATATCGACCGTGATAGCCGATTCACCTCAAGATTTTGGCAAGCGCTTCAAAGAGCCATGGGTACCAACTTAGATATGAGTACCGCGTACCATCCTCAAACAGATGGACAAAGTGAAAGAACGATCCAAACTACGGAAGACATGCTAAGAGCATGTGTGATTGATTCGGAAAAGGATGGGATAAGCACTTACCTCTGGTGAATTCTCTTACAATAACAGTTATCACGCCGACATTAAAAGTGCTCCTTTTGAAGCACTCTATGGAAGAAAATGCCGATCGCCGGTTCTTTGGCGGAAGTTGGAGAAGTACAACTTACAGGCCCGAAATTGTCAAGAGACAACGAGAAAAGATAATGCAAATTCGGCAAAGATTGCAAGCGACTCGAGATAGACAAAAGAGCTACGCAGATGTTGAAGAAAACCAATGGAATTCCAAGTCGGAGACCGTGTAATGCTCAAAGTATCACCACAGAAAGGGATGGTCGATTTGGAAAGCGAGGAAAGCTCAAACCTCGATCGTCGGACCATTCAAAATTCTTCAAAGAATTGGTCGATGGCATATAAACTTGATCTTCCGAAGAACTTAGCCGAGTACATGACACGTTCCATGTCTCAAATCTTAAGAAGTGTCTTCGGATGAAACTCTAGTCGTACCACTCAAGGACATCCACTCAATGACAAACTTAGCTTTGTCGAAGAACCCATCGAGATCATGGACGAGAGAAGTTAAGAGGCTTAAGCAAAGCCGCATTCCTATCGTTAAAGTTCGATGGAATCATAAGAAACGAGGTGCGGAGTTCACACGGGAGCGAGGATGTAATCGTTCCAAGTATCCCCACTGTTCATCTAGATCACCCATGATGACCTCTGCGAGTTTAACCAGCGGGACGCGGTTCTCTTAAGGGTAGGTCTTGTAAGCTCCGGAAAATTTCAATGTACTTAACGCTTTAATCGAGAATTAAACACGATCTATTTCGTCATGAAATTTTCTAAACATCACATTTGCATATCATTTGGCATATGCATGATCAACGCGACTTGAGCGTTCATAAAAGATACCGTTGTGATCTAAATAAATTTCCCACTATCTTGATAATCCTAAAATACGTAATGAATACGTAAAAATTTGTAAAAATTACAATTTAAATATAACAAAAATATATAAAATTCGTATCGGGCCTCGGAACTCATTGGACTTTATATCACCCCGTAACCCAACCCAACTCGTTAATGGGCCTTGCAACCGGACCAAGCCCACGCTAATATTTTTATTTGGGCCTAGCTATTTGGGCCTTTACCGAGCTCAACACATTTTCATTTTTTTTGGGCCTCGTCCAAATATCACTACCCCAAAGCCCATATACTACTAATAAAAATAAGTGTCCAACTCAAGGAAATCTAGTCCTTTTGTGACCCTTCGCTGCTAACTCCCCCAACAGGAACACCAAACAAAAATCACAAAATACATTTCACATTTGGGATGGTCTTCTTGCATGTGTACATGATCAAAAGGAGACAAGATCACTTTAGCCACCCTAATACAATTAAAATAATACCCTAAGTTAAACACAATACTACTCTAACCCATTTTGACCAACTTGACTTCCTTAACCAATGGATTTTGTGTTCCCTTGACTTGACTAGGCAAACAAACGTGCCCCTTTCCTAGTTGCCATCATCCCACGCTTAGAAACATACACAAACATGAACAAATTCAATATAACATGTGACTAATAAGCCTAGAGTTAGGAGAACTATAAGTAAAATATTTCAAAGACCATGCTAGGCTTTAGCTATTTAAACAACTCTCTAGCACCATAACCTCTTGTCACTCTCACAACTCAAACACCAATACATATCATTCTCCTCTCTTGGTTTCTGTCGAGCAAGGAGAAAAGGGAAGAAAAGCAATTTTGGGTTGCTAGCAAACTAGGAGGTTACTTGGGATTATTGTTGTGAATACTCGGGTTACAATCGGTTGTGTCTTTCTTGGCGTGTCTCTCATCTCGTTCGAGTACTCACACTCCCTCACCTCGTAAGTATCTCGCACTTTTATTTTGCACACGTTAATAAAGATGTTGTATGTTAAATAAGTGTCTTAGTAACCAAAACACATTTATCGCCATATATGTATATAAGTAAGGTACCAAGATCATAGGGTATATGTTATGGAAGTAGAGATAAAGCTTAACCATGCATGCATTTTGCTGCGAGAAAGAATGAAAACCAAAAACATTGAAGCATGCAAAACTCACGCTCGGATATGTGATTTATACCAAAAACTAAAGCAGTTAAGCGTAGGATATAAGTCGAACGTTGTAAAATAGAACACCAAACAAGCACTAGCTCGGTTGGTTAGGCGTGTGTTTTGGGCGAGAGGTCCCTAGTTGAATCCCACTTGTGACACCCTTTTTCCCTTGCATTTTATGACTTTCACGGTTTGGCAAAATATACCCCTACACTTCAATTAAACTTAATACTTGAGAAAATATTAAAAGTGTAACAAAAGTAAGTTTTAAAAGTGTTTTGCGAAAACAGATTTTCGAGGGACTAAAAGTGTCAAATCTGGAAACTTTAAGCATATGATATTATGGGTACAAAGTGTCATTTTATAAAAGTTTAGGGGCTAAACTCGTACTTTTTGTAAATTGAGGGTAAAAAGTGTAAATTAGGAAAAGTTTAGCAAAACTTATGATTTCATTATAGCCTCGTAAAACAAGTATTTTGATCTTATGAGTATTTTATTTTCAATAACGATGAATTTATTTCATGTGCAAATATATATATATATATATATATATATTTTATAAGATTATAATATATATATATATACAATTCCGATAAAATACACGGGAATTCATTCAAATACGTTAAAATACTCAACAAATTTACTAAGATCACAACAGGGGAACATTTCACTTATGCGTAAGTGAGGATCATTAATTAAGACAATGTAGCATGTAAATTAACTTAAAAGCGTTAATCACGATCGCACACTATTGGATTGGACAATCCAATGATCTATTGAATAAGAATATTCAATGCTCTATTATTTTGGTCGCGAACCAAAATGCTCATTCTTGAGACTCGCCATCTCATCATTTTAGGTTTCGAGTTGGAACCTCCGCTACATTGTGCTTGATCTTTTTGTGCGTGTGCATTATCATCAAGGTGAGTTCATAGCCTCGCTTTTACTTTATTTTTATAAACCCATGCGAGGAGATACATGCTCTAAACTAGAACACAAGGTTTTCATAAATGCTTGATCCTCTTGATTATTGGTCGCCTAAGTTGTTAGCCACAAGTCCCCGATCATGAACCATTAGTCACCGCGAGTGAGCGTAGATATCGTGAATAGTACTATGGGGATTAACGAACCCGTTTCGGTTATAGAGAAATAACCGGGCGCACCATATCAATTTCTTTAGGTAATTGGCTATTACCTCCTTTGGGGCATACTTTCGTACCTTGGTAATTCGGTGTATGCGGTTGAGTCTTGGTTTCATGAGCTTAGTGCATAATAATCGTGATTTTTCTTATGATATTGTTAGTTTACAATGATCATGATCTTATACTTGTGTTCAACTTATTTTAAACCTATGGACTTCACTCAACAATTTTGTTGACCTTTTAAGCATGTTATCTCGGTGTCGGTGAAGATTATGACCAAGGTGCGGAGCAGGGCATGGCAAGGCTTATCCGGTGGTGTAAAACATAAAAGTTATCATTTCTTTCAAACTCATGATCTTTCTTTTGGGAAAAACACTTGATCTATTTACAATATTTTGTAACAAACTATGAGTTTTCGATGAATGATAACTATTTTAATAAAACGTCTCTCTTCGTCATTAAGTCGTTTTCTATAATTATTGACTATGATCTCCATTCAAGTAACATCCGAATTAGTCTTAGGCATGGAGATTTGCTTGGCAAATATGTAGTCATTTAGATTTTTACATTAATTTATGGGTGTTACATGTCCGGCGATCCACCACTATGACTCATGTGATGCCACCGGCTCGATCGCCACCATTTCGGTCACCATCAGCTCGACCACCACATTTCGGTCATCACCGATTACACGATGTTCCACCCATCGCTACTTCACCACTGCTGCCACTTCGTGTTCTACCATCGAGACCACCTCTGTTCTGTTTCATCACCACCTACGGCATCACCTCCTTTGGACACTTTTAGTGAGCCAATTTTACCGCTTTGCATCAAGTGCTATCCACCATCACTATCTGATCCCGACATGCCTACTCAAGTGGATAATGAGACCGGACCAAGGAAGAAATCCGGTGCTAGGCGATGGTCATTCTTGATACCTTTACCCGGCGTTGGAGAGAAGAGGAGGAGCACCTAGTTCGTTTGAGCTTGGAGAAAGCTCAACCTCTCGCACCGACTCTAGTTCTACATTACGGTGAACCGGTACACCACACTATCCCTCCGTTGGCTCTGAGACTTATCGAGCACGAAGACCCGGTTGAATGAGCTCATGGCACATTATGATGAGATTCCACTAGTTAGGATAGAGAGCTTGGAGGAAGAAGTCGAAAACCTCGTGATGGCCGCTACTCCATTGAGATTGTGTTTGATATGATGAGTACCCAGTTGTGGAGGCAAGAAAGGCCGTTAACCGATTGACTCGAGATTGGAGACTACTATCCGAGATGCTAGTACTTTGAGAGAGGCGCCTTAGGTCGAGAGAGTCCCGCATCACGAACTTGCATCCGCTCATGCTCACACTTTGCTATTCGGAGAGGATTGATGACCTCGGGAGAGATCGAGCCGTGAGCGGCAGATCCGAGACTTGACGACCATGGTTGAGGAGATTCGTCGTCGTCGGGATGGCGCATCGGGAGATCGTAAATCCTAGTCATCTTTATCTTAGTATGTATCATAAAGCCGCCATATGAGGCATTAAGGCTTGTATCTTTTGGTTTGTAACCTTGGAACAAAATTATGATGATGTAACCTTTGGTTGTGAACAATACTATGTATTGATGTATTCGATGTATTCCATGGTTGTATTTCTTATATTCGATGTTATGATATTATTCCTCGGTAATGTATGCCGAACCGATCCTTATGTCCTTATACATATATTATGATTTGTTCATATCATTAATTTAAAGTGGTAATCGGACTATTATGATATTTATTATATGAAATCGGTTTATCATCGATCGATAATTTCTAAATCTTGGTATTTATTCTTGGAAATTTTAGAAAAATGGTCAAGAAGAAAGCTACCTCATCCACCATCACTCCATGACTATTCGTAAAATGGTCATTTGAAAGTGTTAGCGACTATAGCACAACATGTCGATCTTGCTAGAGCCGGCTGAGCGTTGAAGTGAACGAATTGCCCAAGAGGCACGAGAAGTGAAATTGCAAGGCAAGTGAAATTGCAAGAAGCCGAAATTGCAAGAGAAGCCGAAAGTGCAGAGAGGCGAGAAGCGGGTGCTCGAGAGGTGAAGGCGGCGTGTCGCTCAAGCAACACGTGGTGAAGGCGCTCGCATTCTTGAGCTCGAGCCTTGTGTTAACGAGCCGAGCTTTGTGTTAACCGTGTTAATGAGCTCGAGCCTTGTGTTACGAGCCGAGCTTTGTGTTAACGAGCCGAGCTCGAGCTTGTGAAAAGTTTCACGAGCCGAGCTCGAGCTTGAAAAGTTTCATGAGCCAGCTCGAGCTCAAATGTGAGGCTCGAAGCGAGCTCGAGCTCGAGCTTTTATATATAAGCGAGCCGAGCTCGAGCTCTGGCGGCTCGGGCTCGGCTCGGCTGCGTTTCACCCTACTTATAAGTATCGACTTTTGTGTTTGTATTATGTTGGAGTTAAATTTTCTTTCACTACAAGAAAGCGAAGCAACACCATGAATTTTTCTCTGAAAATTCATCACAAATCCGTAGGAGTTTTAATCAACTAATGGCTTTTTAAAACTTTACTAATGTATAGCATCTTCAATAATATTGACGATTGTATGGTCTTATTATTATTCTTATTAGAGTAAACTACACCATTAGTCCTTGTGGTATCGTTGACCATCAAGTATCGTCCTTTGACCAAAAAATTGCACCGTTGGTCCTTAGCTGCAAACGTTACTCGGCGTTGGTCCCTCACCCTAATCGGCATCACTAAGCGTCGTTATACCTCATCCACTCGAGTGTATTTGGTCTTTTCTCAACAATAAGGACCAACGGTGTAATTTTCTTTTTATTATTTATTTAACTATTAATAAATAATAGTTTTCATCGTTAATAAACAATTTTCTTAGAACTTTTACTGATTTACAATTTACTCTTAAATTTCATTTCCAAACAAATAATCCTAATGCACATTAATTTATGAATGTCGTTGATATTGCCAAGGTTTTCGATGGGGCTTACGTGTTCATAAGCATCGGTCATATTAAATTCAAAGAGGCAAATCATCTACGGTCATTCACTCACAAGAAAGAAAGAGCACTACATAAACTTTAACATAAGCATCAATATTTTCACTTTAAGTTTTAATCCATTTATTCTAGCGATACTTGATGGTCAGCGTATACTACAAGGGCGAATGGTGTAGTTTACTCTTCTTATTATTTTTCACAGTGTTAAAGATAACGAAGTCGACTTTTTATATTATTCCTCCGTCCCATAATAATTGTTTACTTTAACATTTTTGAGTCTTTCTTATTCAACTTTAACCATTAATATTTGTATTTGTGTTATATAATACTTGATTAAAGTTATACCAAGCGAAAATACATTTAAAACCCAATCTATTCATATATTTTTTATCAAGTATTATATTACACAAATAGAAATATTTATGATCAAAATTGAATAAAAAAGACTTAAAAAAATCAAAGTGAACAATTATTATAAGACGTAAGTAATATTAAAAAACAGCTCCTTTGGTCTTTCCAACCCACATGTTACATATATGTATTTTAACTAATAAAACAAGGTTTTGTACAAGCACCTTAAAGCTGCGCATTAAATTTTATTATTAAAAACACTACCTTATTTAGCACCAAGATATAACTCCCTAAAGCACCATTGGACATTAAATGACACACACACACACACACCTACACGACACACACACAAAGTCAACATTGAAAAGTCCGCTCTTCAACCTTATTTTAGGATACTCATAATCAGTTTAATTGATGCACGCTCCTCTCAATTCAAAACGCATCTCAAATCAATGTATACGCTCCTCTTTTGATTTATTTTTGTAAGGTATTCACTCCCATTAAAGTTGCGGACTTTGTCTTCTCATCCAAGAACGAATTTGTGTTATTTTTGTAAAGAGGAGTGTATCATTGATTATGATTGAATCGGTTATGAGAAGTTCCACTGATGTCTCGGAGCGTTTCATGTTATTTTTGGGTATAGATCTGACCTAATTGGGTCAGATACAGCTATGTAAGTATCATAATCATAATTTGTATTAGGTTATTGTTAATTTTTTGTAATTGGTTCCTTAATCCGTTTAAAAATCGCTAATTTTTTATGAAAAATTGGAAAATAATAAAAATTGTTAATTATTGATGAATTGCCTTTTTTAAATTAAGGTTTAGGAATGATAACACGGTTTGTTCAGCCTATATAATGGCCATGGATTAGGTTTTCAAATCACACCTCAACCCTTTCTTTCTTCTCTGTCTCATTCCAATTCACCAAGCTATGGTTGTCTTTGTTTCAGGATATATCAAAGATCTATCCGCTGTCAAAGATAACATTAGTTTGAGAGTCCGAGTTTTAAGAGCTTGGATTCAAGAGTTGTACAATAAACCTCATGTTAAAAATTTGGAAATGATCCTTATGGATGAAACTGTAAGTAGTAGGTTTGATTAAGAAACAGTTTGTGTTATTCTGTTGTTGCATATGTAATTGACAGTTGGAACATTTTTGTTGTTACAGGATACGAAAATGCAGGCCACATGCAGGATGGCATTGGTGAATCAATTCAAGCATAAGTTGGTTGAAGGCGTAACCGTCACGATTGAAAGATACTCGCTTGGGGAAATACAACCCAAATACAGGATGGTTAACAATGCTCTGCGTCTCAGTTTCTTGAGCAATATAGTTGTTGAACCATGTACTGATTTTGGTGGGTCAGTCTATGGATTTGATTTTAGAAACTACAAATCCATAACTGATTTACAGATAGAAGAAGATGGTCAGTTTGGTATGTACTTGGATCATCCTTTTAGCATAATGTTAAAATGGCTTTCTTTATATACATTGTTAGTACTATTAATTGAATACCATCTTTGAATGTGATTAGATGTTTTTGGTCATGTCACTGCATGTGAAGAGTTGGATAATTATGATAAGAACGGGAACAAGGGAAAAAAGAAACCATTGACTCTTAATGATGCTGAGTAAGTACCAAATCATAATCATAGGTTGATTATATTCTCAAATAACTCTCTTAAGCTGTTATTAGTACAATTGTATCTGATGTCATATACGCATATATTCTGTAGGGGGAATGAGCTTAAGTGTACGCTCTGGGGCTCATTTGCACAACAGTTTAATGATTTTTTGAAAGCTAACAAAGATCATGGTAAAATCATGATTGTTCTACAGTTGGCAATGATGAAAGTTTGGGACGGTAACAATTCATATCATCTGTGGTAGAATATTATCCATTTTATCTGTATTTCACGTCTAAACCATGTATTTTTATGTACAGGGAAAATGTGTGTCCAAAACGGCTATCATGGAACAAAACTGTTTCTTTTCAATGCCTGTGAAACTATTGAGAAAGATGAATTCAAAGTTGTCGAAGCCTATCGCAAAAGGTGATTATGCAACACCCTTCTATAATACAAACAAGTTGTTGTACATATATACATGATAAGCTCAGTGATTTTATATACTCTGATTGTAGGTTGTTTTCTTCTGTAAATGCGGATGCTTCAGAGAACACAGCATCGCGTATTTCTGCTGGCTCAAAATTCTCAACCAAAGATGATTTCCTCAATAAGTATCCCGTAAAAAGCATTTTTGAGCTTCTTGATGTTGAAAAGGTACACCATATCCATAAGAGTCAAGTATTTAACCATGTTATTAAAGAATCTGTAAATTGAACCTAAGGTTTACGCGAGTTTCGTACACCATTTCCATACTAATTTGTTACCCAATTCTTATATACAGAACATCGCCTCTGTTATTGTTGGAACGATAATCGCCATACAGGAAGAGGAGGGCTGGTGGTATCTGGGCTGCAAAAAGTGTAACAAGAAAGTGGTGAAAGACAGTGAGTTTGTTGATCTCGATCTTGATACACCAATGAAGTCGGCAAACACCGGCGATCGGTGGAGATGCACTAAATGCCATGAAATTGTCAAACACATTAAATCAATGTACGTATCTTTATTTTTGTGACCTAACATATTAAACCAAATTAAGCGATGCTAAAGCGATAATTGTCATATATGTACATTTGTAGATTCCGTCGCAAGTGCGTGTTCAATATGATTCTGGCACGATGTCCCTCTCTTTGTTTAATGACGAATTCCAGTCGTTGTTGGGTGGTAGATCAGCATACCAACTTTGCGAAAAGTATGGGTTGAGGGTAATGTTTTAGTAATCTGTTTTATCATGAAAGTTTGGGACGGTAAAAATTCATATCATCTGTGGTAGAATATTATCCATTTTAGATCCTTATTATCATGCATTCATAACTATGTTTAATCACCTTTTAACTATTTGAATACCTAATATTGTACAACTTGGAATTTAGAGTGCTGAGCAACAAGTCTTCCCAAGTGAGATCACTGGATTGGTTGGTAAACAGCTTGCCTTTAAAGTCACTATTGATGAATACAATCAGAAAAAGATGTTGCCTGTCTTCACTGTCCTGCGTCTATCGGATGACACTGAAATTATCAGTTCGCTCACTGCATCTGTTACACCTTTAAAGGTATCACTGATCAGATTCTTTCACACCTGAAACTTACGACATATTATAACCTTCTTTGTTTATTTGTTTGTATTAATAGGACACGGAGGCTACAAGTACTAAGGTTCTTGGGATATCTTCATTGGTAAAGTCCTCAACTACATGTGCAATTAAGTGGTATAAAATGGGTGTACAATTAATTGTTTACATGTTAATATATTACTTGCAGGATCTTGAATCTCAAACCGATGAAAATGTGACACCAATCAACCTGTTGAAGAGTACTGCCACAAGCCCTCCTGCGAAAAAGGATAGCGGTAAACGTCCTTCGGATTCGGAAGCAGCAACTGAGTGTTCAAATACCAAAAGGAAACTACCGGACATTAAACAAGAGAAAAATCCGTGACTATTGATGCAGTGTTTGAAAGATTAAAGGATTTACAATAAACTAAAGCAACAAACATTTCATTTAAAATACGTTATGTTCTTGATTTTATTACATGGGAGTCCCATTCACATGATTACTTTTGGTTTGGATTTTTAATGGGGAGTCCCATTAAGTTGTTTGCACCACTTTGGATTATGGAATTGGTTACTATTTTTGTGTTTGCATACTAATCATTTATGTATTAGAATTGGTATTCTTTTTTTGTTTCATTTTCAACAGGCACTGACTTTTCAAGTTTAAAGATGAGCTTAACGTGGAAACAGTAGGGTGAGCTTAAAAGGCTTTGGTTGAGAAGAGTTGGCTGTGAATGACAACGAAAGACCACATTGGGTTCAGAATGAGCATAGAGCTATTTGGATATCCGATTAGATTGTAGCATCCGCATTCTATTTTGTATTTATCAAACCATTATATCTGTACAATTCCTATTTGTGTAAAGAAACAAAATTATGAATTCTCAATCAATGATGTTATCCATAACCTTTTTTGTAACTACACTTTTCTCAATCATCTTTATTTTGAGATTAGGTATTGAAATAAATGGTTAACTACCAAATCATTTTCTCAATAAAATCTTTAAAGTTAAATCATTTCTAAGTGTGTCGTGTATGCAACAACAAATTTAGAAAGATGCATAAAAATGTACCAACAACCGAATCTTTTAAATTTTAATATTTATTCACATCCCCACAAATCAGTTAAATGTAAATATGTTATGATTTTGTTATTAGGTATTGAATTTGATGGTTAACTACCAAATCATTTTCTTATATCAAATCTTGAAAGCTAAATCATTTCTAAGTTTAATGTTGATTGTCATTGATATAAATTGAGAAACTAAAGTGCATCTTCACCAATCTATTTTACACAAGAATGCCCCTACGAATGAACAGTGGTAACCGTAGGATTATGCCTGACAAGTAAGTTATCATTTTTGTACATTTGTACTCACTCTCTTAGCATATATTGCATCTTATTTAACTCTATTATGTTTCCTTCTAACGATGAATGGGGTGAAGCTCCTCCCACCATTGACATTTGTATTCATCATGGTGGTAGAGTTGTAACTTCAAATGTTCTTTACGATTATTGGGGTGGCGATGAACTTATGATATGCAATGTGTCAACAGACAATATAACATACACGGTCCTTAGACGATTAGTAGCACAACATTTATTTAATTACACTGACGTAGGATCATACTACTTGCGTGTTCAGAATGTCCAAATGGAAGAAGAATATAGTCTTCTTAAGATAGACCATGAATGGCATATAGATTCATGGCTATCTGAAATTCAAGATGGTCATGCATTGGATATTTACTTGGGTCATCGTACGTATCCGACTATTGTTGACCCAAATCGTCAAACATGGCTCCAAAGACGTTGGGAAAGAAACGGAATGATAAGTGGTCATGTGGATGCAATTCGAAGTGCAAGCTGGATACTTTTTCAAATAGTATAACTACCACAAATTCACTTTTCATCAGCCAACTCCTACGAAACTTTTCAACATTCTATGAATAACATAAATCACAACGCAGATTATCGTAAACACTAACTGGAACTTCTTACAAGTTCGATCCGGATACATAATATATTGTCGACTACCGATAATATAGATCATCCAGATACATATAAGCGATGCATGTGGCAATTTAAAACCATAGTTTAAAGTTTCTTGACCCAAACATACGACTCATTAACTTATAACCGCCTTATCGGTAGGATTGTTCAAAACACTATCATGATGACACAAGCACCCACAAATTACAACCAAAAGCATGTGGAAGCAAATAAAACATGCTCTCCTAACATTATTAATCTTTGTTTTGTCGATGATTTGTTCTTGTTTGCTCGGTCATTAAATATGTTCCCATCCAACATACTAACAGTTTCGTCTGATACGGTACCAAAATATATTCTACCATCCAAATCATCGTCTTCTAACACATATGGAACAATGGAATCATCACCGGTTTACGTGCATTCACCGTTTGAAGTTCATCCTTTACCATCCTCATAAGTTTGAACCTTACCGTTTTGTCTTTGTCCCACTCGCACCTCTTCTCAAGCTCCTTCCAATTAGTTTTGATGGTGACATGATTTTTACTGTCAGGCCTATCTTTATGTTTTTCCCAGTCCACGTTCACATAGAAAGATTCATCATGGTGTATCAGAAGTGCGTTGTGGTACTTATACATTTCATAAGGCCCCGCAAAATCCCATGGTATTGTCTGCATTCAACAAATGATTTCCGTATACACAACATAAGTAAATGCACTATCCAAAAAAACACGATATTGTATGTTGCAAATGTAAAACATTGTCGCATGAAAAATAACAAACGCTTACCAGCCGACCTCTACCAGTTACGTAATCCAGAACATCTTGATAAAAGCAGTCTTTCTCATCATCATGCTCGGAGTGATTAAACCAGTCACATTTATGTTTCATACGAGGATCTACATTTGGAAGATTGCAATGACATTAAAAGATGCAACTATATTATTATCAATCTTAAAAAAACAGCGAAACACATGTTTTTGAGAGTTAGAATCTAATAAACATACCTTTGTCTACGGGGCTTTTTTTGAACGGTTTATCGTCGTTCAAAATTACACGTTGTATGTTCTATGTTCTCCAAATGTTCCTAAACCAACATCCGAAAATGAGATCATCGAGACATGTAGCTTCTTCAATTTCATCTACTACAAAAGAGTGAACACCATGGCCGAGCGCTTATTGGATCCAACCTTCCGTCGATGGAAAACGACTTTCACGTTCGGTTCCTTCCAAAACCACCCAAGAAATCCCATCCCGTTCCACTAAAAACATGTCCGTGTGTGTTACCAGGAAGAGCAATGCGATTCTGTGTGACGGTCGAAGTCAGCAGGCCACTCACCATAACTCTGACTCTCTTAATTTGTGGCAGAAATTGATGAGGAAGGAGCTGCATAACGAGTAAATATGTATTAAACATAGTATATACAATTTTCATTAAAGTATGACCATCAATAAATTAATGATGAAGTACTTACATCTGACTGGTCAAGGTTTCCCAACATACCAAAGCAGCGCCTTTTACGAGATCCTATATCAGCATTCAGATATCCACCAATTTCAGCACCAGCATTATCATACGCAGTTACATAGTACATGTCTTCTCCTTGACGTATGAAATGTAGTATTGCCACGTTCCGATAACGACTGTCATCAACAAATTGCTTCCATTCGTCCGAGTGCAGTGCATAAAGGTTATTAGGTACTTTCTTGATCCACACTTTGTGCATTGTACATCTGTTGTGAATTAAATACAACCATCGACTGCCTGTGTACAGCTCATCCGTAAAGAGACTTGGTAGAATCTGCATTCAACAACGCATTACGTAAATTTATTTTCAGTTTCTTGGTATCCATATTGATAAATTTAGTAACATATATAAATTAAGTAACAATGGTTACAAATTACCTGCACTGTTCTAAAGTTTCGTGTGTTCGCCGGCACGATAAATTGAGTCGTCATTCTATTTAATCAAAAAACAAACGTCTATTAGAAGGATATACCATGTTTTCAAAAACAGAGCAAAACTACAAGCATATAAACAATAACTCATCTTATACTACAATGTTATTTCCGAACATTTCCCTTTTAATCCAACAAAATGGTTTTCGTATTACTTTACAAATCAGGCTACTAACACAAGTACTATTTAGCTATTTGTACTTCACGTTGTTTTTAGTTTTATGCATGAAATTTGGTATTTCAAACTGTTATTATACTGCCTTTTACCTTTATCAATAACTATGTTAAATCTATTTCTAAGTTATATCATATAATGATTTAATCCCTTTGATTTCAATAACACCTAACTAACAATAACAATTACTTTTTACTGGATTTTAACCTTATGAAACATCTAACAACATTAACATAATCATTAACTCATTAAACATGTTTCATCATCTGATGATACTAATAAGAAATGTAATTTCGCCACTAATTGATTTTCATTCAAAAGATCTTTTGCTTGAACTAAAATCATATACTAAAATAAACAAGTTGTTCTAAACAAATCATAATATCAACAAAAAAAATCATTAGTCATATTACAAAATTAACCATACATCTTCATTTAACCCAATATCTTAACTTATCAATTGATCGTGCCTATTTTTACTAAAAACTCTGTTTCTTGAAGAGTAGGCACAAATATGATAACTAACTTCTTTAACTTTACTCCTCTACTACACATGCATTCAAGATCGGCACATATTCTGCAGTTTCAAGATCATCTTAATATTTATTCTAACAAAGAGATAATCATTCAAATATTGATAGATCAGGTAATACTACTTCATCAACAACAACAACAAAAATTTAAAAAAAAAACGTATTTGTTAACCTACAAATGATCCTAACCTGTTCTTGAGCGTTTCTTCGAGAAAAAAGAAGTAGGTGTGATGAAGATAGTAAACGAAAAGTCAAATGTATATAATGGAAAGTAAAATCATAGCCATAATCTTTGTATACACGAATATCAACTTATTTTTAGCAATGACGATATGCATTGATATCATTACCACTTTAACTAATAAAATAGAATATATTTTCTTTTGTGTATTATGTACCATTGTTTTAAAACATACACTAATAACACAAATACATCTTTTAAAAAAATTTAACATTACCTGTTGATGATGGTGTGTTCACGAAGATGAACAAGATTGTTGACCGAAAGTAATGGTATGTCTCATTCAAGCCGAATTCTCACATTTATCAACACCAAGTGTATTTTGTAATCATGAATTTTTACTATCAACTACTCCTACTACAAGTCATCCATTTTGTAAATATACTTAAATCAACAAAAATGAGTTTAATACGTTTTCATAAAGTTATATTTTTTTTTCTAATACTGTCATGTTTTGCAAAATCTTTTACTCTCAATTTTAAGATAAAGATTTTCTTAAATATAATTACTTTGTATAATATATTGTATATATATAAAAAAATATAATGTAGAATCACCTTAAAAATTAACCACCCTAACATATAAGTAAAATATATTGTATTACCTAATATATGTTGTATTTTATTTTCTATTAAAACAATCCTAATATATCTTCATTATTTGTGTTTGCAGGTTTGAAAGTTTTTTCATCATAAGCAAAGATTATAGTTATAACATTATGAAGAACATCAAATCACCCAAGGTGCGTTTTACCTGTTATTTTATTTATAAGCTCCAACAACTCACTAAATGCATTTGTACTTTTGAATTCCACTATGAATTTAATTTGATTTATAAGTTAGTTTTACTTTCTAAATAACTTTGTTTTAATGTAGGTAACCAAAGAAAAAGAAGACATTAAACCATTGAATTCCTTGGATCTGACCGGAAAAGATAAAAACGTTATTGAGATATCTGATGATGATTTGGTAGGTGGTCATAAGGTTACAAAATTCGTTACAACATATTGTGGTTTTTATAACATTGCTTTCTAATCTATACATACAGGATTTGACCATCAACAGAAAAAGCAAAATAGCTACAAAGCAACATGATGATGTTGTAAACAAAAATGTTGTTTATTATGTTTCTTCAGATGATGATGACGTTTTACCCTTACCAAATAAGAAAATAGGTGACGATCATGTTCAAAACTCCAAAAATTTGGTAGGGAGGCATATGCTTATTACTTTTATAGTTATTTATTTTGTACAGTGTTTAATAAGAGGAATGTCGTACCGTGTTTGTCTAACTTTCATGTCCTTTATACCAATATTGAAATAGGAATTCGATGATGAAAGCCCTATTAGGTTTAAGCGCACCAACAACTCTACACAATCTTCCATTTCAAAAAGGCGTTTTGCGTTATTGATGAAACCACCGATGGCGTGAACGAAAAAGGCAAAAAGTTGAACCAGATGATATACTACCGGTCCATCAATATCCGGATATGAATTTTCATTTGGATGACTTTGTTGATGACATACCTTTAGTTAATGAACAACACACTTCGGGAACCACAAAAAACAAGTACGCTCTCATTGATGAAGAGACCGATGAAGATCTTGATAACAAGAATATTACGAGTGAAGATGGTGTTTGGACTAATATCAATGATCTTGATTACGCTTCTCTTGATGTTCATTATTCTAACACATACATTGCTGATGAAGCCGAAGAAGAGTTTCAAAATTCGGATATACATAGCCTCTCATCGGTGCCTGATGAAGCCGAAGAAGATTTAGAAGATACGGACATTGATGATCAATCCGAAGAAGAGTTACAAGATTCGGATATTGATGATGAAGCCGAAGAAGACTTAGACGGTTTCATTAACGACGACTCTGAAGGTTATTATTCTACCGATGATAAATCTACAGATGATGATTGATGTGTGCCAATATCGTCATTCAACATTTTTTATGTTTTTTCAATAGTATTCGTTTCTGATTTAGTACTTTTTTGTTTTAAACCATTATGAAATATGTTATTGTTTGTGATTGGGGAGTCCTTATCACTTTTTGTCATCAAAACGCTTTATTTGATCAACTATTTATACACATTTTAATAACACATTGTGTCTCTTTGTTTTCTATAAGAATTATAGATGAATTCGAATACCCGTGGTTGTTTGTTATTTTTTTTGTATTTAGGCAAATATATAGTTTATTTCTAATGTATTGTAAAAGTTTATAATTTTAAGTCAAGTTTCTTAACAAAATAAATTTTGAATAATTAAAATGTGGATCATTGCATTTTTCCACGGCAACTTTTTCTGTGGACATATTTAAAAACAGTAACTACTAATCCAAAATGTCTCCTGTCCAAGACAAGTCAAGTATAAGCAAGTACAACTTAGTGTAAAATTCAAAAACCCAACTTAGTATATTGTACAAAAAACATGGCCCATGAATATATGTCCATTAACCAACTAAGAAAGCCCAATCAATAATCGCAACCACATTATAATCGGAATTTGGGAAACATATTACGACATATCATCTTCACATGGCTTCATTAAACCCTAAAACCTTTGAAGTGAAACTCACAATCGGCTCGAACTCGATTCAAAGTCCTACCATCGTTCGTTGACGAGAAACCAAAATTGACTCAACCAAAGAATAAGGATGGAGTACGTGATACACCCAAGAAAGATACAAAACCAAAGTCGATGAAGCATTGAGGTTTCTTGCTTCAGTATTTGAAGAAGGTTCACCTTCTCAAAACAATAAAGGTATCGCATATAAGATTTATACAATGTTTTATATACATAAATATGTTTTCATATTAAGATTATCTTTCCATGCATGTTGTTTTTGTTTAACAGATGAGTTAGACGAGATGATTCTTCTCAACTGGCTTAAAATAAATGTTGGAGATCCTCAAGAGTGTCAACAAGTTCTCAACGGCGTTAAGTCGAAGATCCAAAAAGCAGATGCTATGATCAATGAAATACGTTCAATGGGTCATGAGTTAACTGATGACTACGTTGTGGATTTGAACTTCTTTAGCGATGACGATTGAAATATCCTCATGACACTATTCTTCAAGTTTACTTTCTTTAATTTTCAATAAAAAATGTATTCGGCAACGAAATTCGTTTCATCACTTACGTTTATGTAACACGATCTTTGACGATCTTTGAATGATATTTTGTTTAATGACTTATGAAACGTTTTTATGTTAGAAATGCCTTTATGTTAGTATTCAATCTGCATTTAATATCAATCAATATTATCTCAATCAATATTACCATTAATGAGATAGTCAATGATAAATGCCATTCAATTTTAGCATTAATAAAAAAGATTGCATATCAGTTATAAATGTTTAAATGTATAGAAAGAAGTTTCTATATAAATTCAAATTTCAAAAAAACATTTACACATCATAACATACCATTGATAACTAATCAGTATTTACTGATTATCATGCCTTTGACATCACACTTATAAACTTTCTTTGTCTTCCAACAATCACCAAAAGTCATACAACTCTATTACCATGGATGAAAACAATGAAAGACTTCCCAGAAAGCGTATGAAACAGGTGTCAAACAATAAAAAACCTCAACCTTCAAACCAAAGACTCCCTTTGTCAGAAACATTCACGCCACCTTCTAACACAAGAGTTTCTTTGGCAGAGATTCTTACATGTATGTGTTTCTATGTATTCATAACAACCTGCTATAACATGATTTCATATGTTATTTTAACTTTTTATGTTTCTATCTATTAGATGATCCTCTGACTGCAACATTGCCTACATCACAGTCAACGAATTCGTCTTCAAAACAAGCAGAAAATCTTCAAGGTTTGATCGCAACTTTAACTGAAATTAGAATGATTGTTGTAACATGTGCTTTCATTAACTGTTGTGCAAATAATCTCTTATGCCATGTCATTTCAAGGTCATAGTATATTTTTTTTTTATATTTGTTACCTTCAGTTGCGCAAAGGATAAGATCGAAACCAGAAGCTACTAATAGACTACCGCTTGCAGATGTTACTAACTGTGAGTTACTTACATAATCACATCTGAAAAACAATTTATTATATAACTTCTTATCAGTATTAGTACTTCGTATCAGTTTTAAAAATTTTCATTCTTTAATGTTACACAACTATTCGTCCAAGTTTAAATGCCGTACACAATATTGGTAACTCGACAACATTTTTTGGTTCACCTATTTTTCAAGGTATCCACTTTCAAGATTATGTACGTTAGACTGTATTTTGAAGTCATGACCTGTCAAGATTATAAGGATTTATTTTTATACCTACATGAACATCGCTAAACTGTTTTTATATACATTTAGGATCAAATTCACAGACAACCAACCCCATATTTGGCAACAATACTCTTCCGACGTTACAAACTCGATTGGCACCTTTGAGTCAGAGTGTAACTACAAATGTTACTCGCAACCTACAAATGTTAACTCAAAATCTCAGTAACTACAAAGGTGTTTCACGTGTACCACAACAACAAACAACTTTGGCTACATCTTCTAATGCTCTTGGTTTTTACAAACTCCAAATTCAGCTATTTCAAGTGGTTAGAGCCATATATTATATATATCTATACTATATATTTATTATACTTCTTACATACATAACATCCGTTCTTTCTAACACGTTTATGTTATTCTTTTATAGTATCTCAAAGGACTGTTTTTTGCAACACTATTACCAATGAAACTCTTGGTTCACTTTCGCCTCATTCTTTGCCAACAAGTGATAACCAAGCAGCTTCAGTTGCTGCAACACGCAAACGGCAACATTCTTTGAATGATATTTCAAATGGTACTTCTGTGAACTCTCATATCTTATTATAATGCTACGTCAAAAGTACAATGTTTTTGGTTGTAATCTATATTGATAACCACGGTTATTCATCCAAAACCATGTTTCATTACAGTTTCCGCATGTCCAGTTTCAATTACATCGAATCAACCAAAAAATGTTTCAACCAGGCATTCTTCTAATGCGTTCAACAGAACTGCGACTTCTTCAGGCTTACTTACTAACAACCAATATATACCTATGCAAGCATCAGCAACACTCACGCCACCTTCTAACAAAAGAGTTTCTTTGGCAGAGTTACTGACATGTATGTTTGTCTATGTATACAGAAGAACCTACTATAACCGTGATTTCATATGATGTTGTCACTTTTTTTTGTGTGTCTATTAGATGATCCTCTCTCAGCAACGTTGCCTACATCACAGTCAAGCAATTCATTGTCAACAGAAGCCGAAAACCGTAAAGGTTTGATCAGAACTTTAACTACATTATACGGGACAAAGATTCTACTCTTTTTATTAACTCAAAATAGAAAGTGTGATGCCATTTCCTTTGCTTTTCGTATTCTTTTACATTTTCTTTTTAGGTCTAATTTCTCAGAGTGTAGGACGGCCCAAAAAGTGTTCCTTTAACACACCACTTGCAGACGTTACTAACTGTGAGTTACTTACAAGATGTAGATTAATACACCTGTTTGGCGCATTATTGGGAAACCAGTATTATAATATCTATCAATATACGTAATTCAACAACAGTTTCAAGATCACCTTTTTTTTAAAGTATATACAATTATAATCATATTGACATACCAGAAACACCATATTGGCCCCAAATACTTTGCATCATACATACGTTTTGTCACATTAATACTCTTTATAACTGATTTGAGGTTTTCTATAGTGTTGCAAACTCCACTTCCTATCAATACGGTTAGCAGTGTTAATCGTGGTAGAACAAGACGTAAATTTGTGCCAACAATTAATCCCCAAACAACTCCAGTTGCAACGACACGCCAAGGACAATCTCTATTGCCTGATGTTTCCAACGGTAAATTTTGAATATCGAAATATGATCATGTTTTCGACATCGTTACATGTCAATGTGTTTCCATTATTCTTTAATGATTTTTTCGGTTTGTTTCAAACGCCGAGATTCCTCACGTTTATGAACGTACCAACAATACATCTACGTCTGGTGTTAGAACCACCACTCCAACTATAATAACACAGAATTCAACGTACCAAGTGGGTGAGTCATCAAGACAACCTAAAAGATCTAAGAGAACTGCTTTGCAACAACGATCGCCAGTTAGATTTAATCTTAATGACGACGATGGAACTCGTCGAAAAGTATCGACAAGTTCACCGGTATATCGAAGGTAATTCTATAAGTTAGGTGTACATTCAATTAAGCAGGATAATAGTAATCTTTAAACATCGATGAATAACTTTTAAACATAAATTTGCGAGACTACTACGACCATGGTGATCCGTCTTTTGAGTGCACGAATGTCATGCTTTGCTCGAAAGCGGAGCCGAAGAAGGATACGAAGTGATCCAACAAACAAACCGTATACTTTATGTTGTAGCAAGGAAAAGTTTCTATTAAACAACCGCTTCTCGCTCCCGAGCCGTTACGATTTGTTTTATAATACGGATGCAAAAAGCGAATTTCAAAACAACATTCGAACATACAATAGCATGTTTGCTTTTACATCAATGGGTGGAAAGGTTGACGATTCAATTAATGACGAGAGGTCGTGCTCCATATGTTTTCCGCTTGCATGGACAAACATACCATAGTATTGGTAGTTTGCTTCTGAACCGGTGCTCGATCGAAATTTGCACTGTTGTATATATATGACCTGAAAACGAAAATGAGAATAGAGAACGAGCATTAAGGTATAATAACTTTTATTTATTTCCATTTACGTCAATACCATGTTTTTAAGAATGAGTTGTGCATCATTCTGAATTTCTGTTTTATCTGTTCAAATTATAACATGCAGCAACTCTAAGTCATCCTCCGTTCCTTCGAAGTCAAACCATCCTATCGATAGAAACATTATCAACGACGTAAGACAAGTATTAGACACTTCAAGTGATTTGGTACAAACATTTAGAAGGGCGCGTGACTCTTACACACAAGATAGCGAGCAGAATATAAAAATAAAGCTTATTGCAAAGCGAGGAAAAGATGGACGCAATTACAATCTTCCCACTGCCAATGAGGTTGCTGGCCTTATTGTAGGCGACTTTGATTCATTTGCGGAACAAAGAGATATTGTGATAGACAAGTATAGTGAAGGGTTGCAACGTATAAATATTTTTCATCCTATGTACCTTCCCTTGCAGTACCCATTGTTGATGCCACGTGCGCAAGATGGGTATCATTTGGAAATTCCACTAAGAAAGAAACCTGGCCAGCCGGCCACAGATAAGAAGGACAAAACAGTTACAATGCGGCAGTGGTTTGCCTATCAAATACAGGACCGTCCTAATCAAGAAAATTTGTTTACGCGTGGAGGTCGTTTGTTTCAGCAGTTTCTTGTGGATGGTTACACTATGGTTGAGACTGAGCGTTTGTATTTCAATCGAGCAAAACAGTCAAAACTTAGGTGTGATAGCTACTCAAACATACGTGCAAGCATTGCATCCGGAAACACAGACCCAACCGCCCTTGGAAAGCCGGTCGTGTTGCCTTCTACATTTACCGGAGGACCAAGGTACATGAAGCAAAACTATATGGATGCGATGGCGTTATGTAGATGGTACGGTTGTCCGGATTTATTCATAACAGTAACATGCAATCCAAATTGGCCGGAGATTGCAAGATATATGCAAGAGCATAATCTTTCATCTTCAGATCGCCCGATGTGCTTACAAGAGTTTTTAAAATGAAACTTGACCAGTTGATGACGGATTTGAAAGAATTGCGTTTATTTGGACGCGTTCAAGCAGGTACTATACATAAACTTTACTAATATTTTTTCTTACATAACCAACTTTCTGCATATACATTAGTAGCATTATATGTACCTAATGTTTATAATATGTGCAGTTGTGTATACGGTTGAGTTTCAAAAAAGAGGACTTCCGCACGCGCATGTATGTTTGTTCTTGCATAGGGATGACAAGGTTCCAAACGCTGAACAGATTGACAAATACATATCTGCCGAGATACCAGATAAAGATAATGATCCGGATTTGTTCAAGTTAGTTTCTGATTTCATGATGCATGGTCCTTGCGGTGCGGATGACCCAAACCAGGTTTGCAGTTCCGACGGTAAATGTACCAGACAGTTCCCAAAAAAATTCACCCACCGCAGTTCAGTCGACGCGGATGGCTACCCTGTATATAAAAGACCTGACAATGGAAGATATGTCGAAAAGAGTGGCCATAAGTTACATAACGGTTATGTCATCCCTTATAATGCTCAGCTGCTAAAACGTTACCAATGCCACATTAATGTTGAATGGTGCAACCAAACGGGATCAATAAAATATTTGTTTAAGTATATAAACAAAGGTCCGGATAGAGTGTCGGCCCAATTGTATGAACCGGTTACAATTGCTGTTGATGGTCAACAAATTGATAAACCGATTGACGAGATAAAGGCCTTCTTAGATTGCATATACCTATCTCGCTTGAGGCGTGGAGGCTATTTGGTTTTGAGATTCATTATAGAACACCTTCTGTTGAGAGGCTATTGTTTCATCTTAAAGGCGAGCATCAGGTTGTGTATGACGAAGACGCTGATCTCGAAACAGCTGTTGAGAAGCCGACTGCTGGTGCTGATATGTTCGAAGGTTGGTTGAGAATGAATCGAAGGTTTCCGGAGGCAAGGGAGCTTACGTATGCTGAGTTTCCTACAAAATATATATGGAACGGTCCAAATAGAATTTGGACGCTTAGAAAGCAGGGAAGATCGATTGGAAGGATTCATAGCGTTCCATTATCAACCGGAGACGCTTACTATTGCAGAATGCTGCTAAACAGTGCAAAAGGATGCAAGACACACGCTGACATTAGAAAGGTTAATGGTATAGTGTATCCAACTTACAAAGATGCTTGCTACGCAGCAGGACTTTTAGAGGATGACAAGGAGTATGTTGAAAGTATAAAAGACGCAGCTCATTGGGCAAACCCTGAACATCTTCGTGAGTTATTTGTGACATTGCTTTCGCAAAATGAACTTACCACGCTTTGTGATTTGTTTGGTTACAAACATGGCATTTGCTTGCGCAAGATGTTCAACATAAGAGGAGGCAGATTTTGCAAATTCCAGGTAACATCCATAAGATATATTTGTAGACTATAATCTGTAATTATACACTGATCAAATATTACTTATGTTTCTTGATACGTTTATTTAACCATATTATTTATAATGTTTTAATCACTCATCTGTTTATTAAGTTCTTACATTAGTATGGTCTAATGCAGATTTGATTATAAGTGACGAGGAAAAAAAGAATGTTGATTTGTTCTATATTGAGCAGCTACTGAGATCAAGAAACTCAACATTGAGGAATTGGCGTGATATGCCTTATCCGGATGATAGATACATAAGTGAATTTGGTAACCGACTTATACACAATGAGACTAATTATAATCCGGTCGAGTTGGAATCTGAGTACGAACGCCTGTACAGCTCTTTGACCACAGAACAGAAGGGTGTGTATGACACCATAATACACTCGATTGACACGGAACGGAGGAGTCTACTTTGTTTATGGTTACGGAGGTGCGGGAAGACATTCTTATGGAAGACTCTTGTCGCCGGTATTAGAAGAAAAGGTGATATAGTTTTGAATGTGGCATCCGGCGGTATTGCTTCTTTGTTAATGTCGGGAGGCCGAACTGCTCATTCAAGATTCCATATTCCTATCAACGTGGATGATACTTCTACTTGCTCTATAAGTCCTCAAAGCGATCTTGGAAAAATGTTAAAGAAATGTAAACTTATTATCAGGGATGAAGCGCCAATGGAAAATAAGCTATGTTTTGAAGCATTAGATCGGTCTTTGAGAGACATACTTCGTAGGACCAGGTATGAAATGTCCGATGAGCCTTTTGGAAACATGACCATGGTTTTTGGCGGCGACTTTAGGCGAGTTCTACTGTTATTCCAAAGGATCCCGGAAGACATTATTCTTGCTTCATTGAGGAAATCATATATGTGGGATTACTGCAAAGTTCTTAAGTTGACTGCGAACATGAGACTAACTGTTGGATCACGACCTGAAGATGTCAACGAGATACGAGAATTTGCAGATTGGATATTGAAAGTCGGAGACGGAGACCTTGGAGAACCGAATGACGGAGAGGTTTCTATAGATTTACCACAAGAAATTTTAATAGATGTCGTTGATGACCCGGTTAAATCTATTATTGACTGCACTTATCCAAACTTTTTGGATAACATACATGATCCTGCCTACTTTCAAGAAAAGGCAATCCTTGCTCCAACAAATGAAGTGGTGGACAACATAAATGAGCATATGTTGGACATGTTTCCAGGTGAAGAAATGGTTTTCCTAAGTTGTGACAGTGTTGACAAAAGTGAATCTGGTGGCATTATTGATCAGTCCGTTTTCTCGCCTGAATTTATCAATGGATTGAAGTTCTCAGGTGTTCCAAACCATAGAATTTGTTTAAAAGTAGGAGTCCCCATTATGTTGTTGCGAAACATTGATCAAGCCAATGGATTGTGTAATGGGACAAGACTACAAGTTCTTAAATTAACGAGAACTTCTATTCATGCAAAAATCATTAACGGAACCAACTTTGGGAAAACCGTAATCATACCAAGGCTGAAAATAACTCCTTCTGATAAGCGTTTACCGCTTAAGATTGTCAGGAAACAATTTCCTATTTCACTTTCATTCGCAATGACAATTAACAAAAGCCAGGGTCAATCGTTATCAAAAGTTGGTTTGTATCTCCCCCGACCTGTTTTCACTCATGGACAGCTATACGTTGTTGTCTCAAGAGTTAAAAGCAAGAGTGGTTTAAAGGTTGTAGTTTGTGATGAAGAAGGTAATATGTGTAAAACCACTACGAATGTCGTTTACAAAGAAGTTCTTGAAGGCCTATGAACAAGGTCAAAGAGGTATGTACAAGTTATAAGTTTTTGTTACCATATTTTAAATTATAATGCATTATAAATCATGTATCAAATAATTTTACTTATATTGTGTATGCATTGTTAGGTGTGCATGGAATTGGCATTTCCTACCAAATTGGTGATTGCTCACACATATCGTTTGCTATTCAAGACCATCAAATTTTGACACGACAACAACATCCATGTTTGTTCATTTAATTGTTAGTAACTTAATTGATTGTCGTATAACTCATGTATTCACTCATGTATTGTCTCATTTTGTAGCTTATATTGATAGAACATGTTTACTTTCGTTTTTTCTTATTATTTCATTTTCATATTTCTATAAAAATCCCGTGAATCCACGGGTCTTTAAGCTAGTATACTAATAAAAGGTGGAAATATATTTTATCTACTTATTTTTTTTAATCTAATTTCACCATATTTTCTAAAATTTTATTCTCTTTAATTCAACATCCATTTTGATATATTTTTATGAGTTTTAGTTTTATATTTTTAATGGGTTTATTTTATTTTAATTCAAATTTTTAAACATTTATTTCAATCAATATAATCTTGATCAAAATTGATGGGAATAATGATGCGCGGAAAGTTTTAGATTCACGCATGATTAATACTGATCTAGTTTTCCAATGATTCTTATGGAATGAAAATCAAAAGATAAAAAGTAAATTGTCAAGTTCGATGCATTCCCAAGTTTAGTGGCATCATTCTTCATCAAGTTATCATCCTAGCATCATTCGGTCAATGTAATGTTGATAAGCAAAGAACCAAATGACAAACACTTAGGGTGATGGCAACCATGATAACAAATTTTTCATGCCTAATCACCCATCAATAATATCTTTTCATCTCATCTCATACCTATCTCATACTAACAATAGATTTTAGTGGCAACAATGCCTAACTTATAACTCATCTAATACATATGTACCATAGGTCTTGGTCTTGGTCTTCCCACTTAAAAGTCTTCTCACAAACAAATCATATCATTAGTTAAAACACATACACAAGCACCATTGATTGTGTAAAAATATCAAAATGGTTGCATTCATTCGATGAAGAAGAAAGAGATGGTTGGCTTTATTCTTGTCGTGGAGATGTGTGTTGCATCTAAACACACACACAAGCACCATCTATACACATGTCGTGGAGATGTCAATAAATAGGATTCAAGTATGTAGAAAGAGATGGTTGGCTTTATTTGACTAGTTTTGGTTGATGTAGAATCGGTAAACAATACCGATTTGGGTCCAATTCATCCCCACCGATTCATGCCTAGGAGGAGGCAATGGTCATGCCGACATGTTTGATGCGAATGCATCCGGTCCCTTATACGAACAAGATGTAAAAATAACAAACTTAAGTAATTATCGAGTTAATAAAAAACTAATCAAATACCTTAATAGCAAGTTATTTAAGGATTAACATCCATTCTTCTTTGCCTCAAAAGATATAAACAACTATTATCGCAATTAAAGTCATAAACAACAATAATACATCAACTAAAGCATGAAACGATAACATACTAGCAGACTACATTAAATAATATGTTTCTTAACTCAAAAATGAAATCAACATGAAACAAAAATTAAACGAAACACTAATTAATCATACGAACCTATCCTATATACCAATGTAATCGGAGTCCAAGAAGTAAACATGTGTTCACAATCATAATATTACAATCACAAGTATTAGAGAATTAACTAAACAAGATATAAATAATAACCTAGGTAAAATCAATATACATAAATATTAAACTATACATTTAAGAGATTTTTTTAGATGAATGATTAGAATATGTAATTTAATTTGGTAGGTAATGCCATACAACTGATAATACTTTTGAACATGCCATAAAGTAGTAATTATGTTTTTTTAAAAGCTATTAATTAGTAAAATACTTAGGAAATATGTGAGTCCTAGTGATTTCCTAGGGATTCATTTATATAACTTTCTATAAACATGTCCATATTAGTATATCTTGTAATATATAACTTTTCACATACACATCAAACCATAACAACCATGTGGCGAATAAGTGGAATTCTAGAGAGAGAAAGTTAGAGGTTTAGGGAACTTAGTGAGAGAAAGTGAAAGATATTATTATGAGCTCCAACTCTACCTTGGAAGGTAGAGTATTTATAGTCTTACATAAATCGCACACATCGGGTGTGGATCGGGCATACTGATGGGTAAAGACCCGTCAGTCCTCCACGGTGTTACAAAACTAAATACTACTTAACTTAAGATAACTACGACTACGAGCTTTCTAACGATTACATATACTTGAGGTGACCGACTCTTTAATACACGGAATTTCTAATTCCTAACAATCTCCCCTAAGGAGGTCACCTCAATCATGTACCAAAATTACATTGAATACAACTAGATATTACATTAAAAATTGTTCTTGCATTCTTGATGTAGTCCTTTGCTCCTAAGCTCGTAGTCATTGATTCTTCACATTGCATGTTTGGTTACTCAAGTGGAGGTCTTTTCTTGATCCACGTGATAATAATTTTGAGCCATCTTTTGAGATCATCACTATCAAAAATCTCTAAGACATCCTTTGTGGTGTTGTGACTTTAGGACCGACATGCTCACATTACGGATCATGATATCTTCTCATCGAGTGGCGGAAGCATTTGTTGAATCATGATATTGGCGGCGTGGCGAAGCATGGAGTGAAAATATCGAGTCATTGATGCACTAATCATGATTTCTTTTGAGATGAATGTATTAAGTGAGCATGCGGCTATGGATTGACCGCTTCATTACGATCACCGCAAGCGTCGGGTGTACTGCATACAACAGATTAGCAATAAATCGCGCGAAAGTGTCTTTGATCACTTCGTTGAATTGAGTACACGCCCACGGTTCCCGTTGATCGATACAAATCTTGCTGTGATCGGTATAATTCAAGAATTTCCTTGACGGGGTTTCGCGGTGATCTAGTTGTTCTCAAACCGGGCGTCTCAAAGAAGACAACACGGAGTGAGTGAACCGGTAATTTTAAGTTCCCGATTGATGAAAAGAGATTTGAAAAACAATCGTGTATTGCTCAATAGAAATTGTTTTGCAATACAACGAAGGTTTTATTGAAAATCAATTATCAATCATAAAACACCTTTTGGTTTGAAAAATGAGTACACGGTCGATGTGCTAAAGAAAAGAGATTTTAAGCACAACGACCGGTTTTCAAAGGTATCCGTCAATCCATAACTCGAACCGAGGATTGATTCAAGAGATTGAATCGCCCCATTGTTTACATTCGGTTGTCACATGGTTGATCTATATAATAGATCTCACATGCCACCTACCGGGAGCTTGTTTGATGTTGGCTCGAAGGCTTTCCATCTTCATTGTGAATATGTAAACACATCACTCGGATGTTACGGCAATACCACAAGGATAATGCGTAGGACTCAAGATATAATCTCTCTTTCCACATTGTGTGAAACAGAGAGTCTTCATTGAAAGTGTCCTAATGAGATTTATTGATGATCTCGTGGCTCTAGACTCAATTTGTGCATATTTGGATCCTGTGGGAGACTAGGGAGAGGGTCTCCTTCTTCAATATCAACCATCTCTAAGAGAAAGTCGATAGATAATGTCGGTTCCCGTGAGAATGAAACAAGTCCTTTTAAGAGGAACTTGAGTGGTTTGGAAAGTTGAAGTGCGGTCGTCCTTTGGGTCCATGACGTCTTGTCTTCAATACCGATGTTACCATCGGTAGCATATGAATTGAACCCGGTTTACGCCCTAAGGTTGAATAAATGGAGGCTATTTGTTTTCACCCTTTTCTCATTCAATTCTTTTAATTCTTCAACCCCTTGATTGCTTACGAGACTTCATAGCTAGAACCTTGTTGGGTTTATTCGATACTAGCTCGGTCTTAGTCCGCACTCTTCCCATATCTCATTTTCTCCTTTTATCATCATACCTAAGGACTTCTACACTAACTAGTGGATTGTCCTGGTAGATCCCTCCGATTACGGCGGATCATGGGAACACATACCTAACCTTATCATCCTTATATCACCGTACATAAAGTAGAGTTGGTCGGTCTATTTGGTATTGTTCATCGCCATTGGAACCAATTGAAAACCATTTGAAAATCAATTCGGATACTTGTGATATATTATCAAAACATTTTGTACTGAATTGTTTTGATATTTTAGAACGAGAACTCCCCTCAACATGTGCATCAAATATTTGAAAATGTTTTGCACACGGAGGCAAGAGGAAGAATTAACTTCTTTGATTACCATTTTCTAAAGATATCAACATCACTTCCCATCAAATCAAGTAGATATAGCATTTTGGGAAGGATGAGGTTTCCATGAATTTGCTCCCCTCAATATGTGCCTCGAGGTTTGAAAAGAGTTTTGCACATACTAGAGGGACTTGCACATGAGATAAGTTGATCACATTTCAAATCATAGGTTTAAGATAGATGCTCCCCTCAACATGTGCATGGAAAATTTGAAATCGTTTGTCACATGTGGGCGGGATAGCATGTACATCCTTATAAAACCATTTACCTAATTATCGGTTTAAATCCAATTTAAATCACACATTCTCCCCGATCACAATTATCAAATCATTTGAGATTTGTGATCTCTTATTGATTTAAATTGATTTTGAAAGCTTTAAGGGAATTGTGACTTGATTATGAAAGCGTTTTAAGCGATAAGGATCGGATTTTAAGACTTTAAACTCCATTGATAAAACATGCATGTACATCTTTTGAAAACAATTTAATGCCAAATAACTTTTTAATTTAATTGAAATCATTCTCCCCTCAATCAATGACATAGGTTGTTGATTGAGAGATAGAGATTTTGACAAATAAGTCGATGATTATCAAAAATAGAGATCGAGTTATTTTTCAAAGCATTTAGTTTTCAATGAGATAAATGTTTATAGAATCGAGCATGGAATTTTGAAAACATGATAAAACATGGCTCTGTTCTTTCTTTTAAACCGGGTTATTGCACGAAAAATGACAATAAACCATTTTTCTCTTTCTCCCAAAAATATTTTTGATTTTTGATTTTTTTTTTTTTTTTTTTTTTTTAATAATAAAAATTCGAACAACATCTAAAGTCCCGTGTCATTCTTTGAATGACAACATCAAACCGTAGATATTATCGAATCGAGAGAAACATGACAAAATGACAATATTTTTGAAGATTTTGAATTTTTCAAATTTTATGGATTTTGAAAGTTTTATATTTTTCTATTTGATTTTGAAGGTTTTATAATTTTGTATTTTGTTTTTCGAATAGATATATACAAGAGATAGATGAAGATAGACCTTTACTCCTCGTCTTCCTCACGAAGGCGTTTGAGTGTTACGGTTGAAGGCTTTTCAAGCCAAGTCGTGGAAGAATAAACTCAAAGCGTTCTCTTGGAAGAGCTTTGGTGAAGATGTCGCTAGCGATATTCGGACCTCACAAAATATAGTTCCACCACACCTTTTTCCACTTGTTCACGATGAAATGATGTCGAATGTCGATATGCTTTGCTCTTGAGTGTTGAACGTTGTTGCATGAGAGAGCAATAGCACTTTATTATCACGATGAGAGGATTTTGTTGAATTCAAAGCCATAGTCGGATAATTGAGATCTCATCCATAAGATTTGAGCACAACAAGATGACATGGCTATGTATTCGACCTCTGTAGAGGAAATAGAAGTACTCATTTGCTTCTTTGAAGACCGACTCACAAGCTTATCACCCAAAAGCGAGCACCTCGGGCGTGCTTGACGTGTATCTTGACAACTGCATGATCGGCATCTGCATAGGCCGTTAGTGACATACCGGTGTCCTTGGTACCATAGTCCCATATTGATGGTTCCTTGGAGATACCGAAAGACCCGTTTAAGCGCTTCAAGGTGCTTTTTAGTAGGCAGCACGGTATCTAGCACACATGCAAGCAATGAACAAGATGTCGGTCTACTAGCGGTGAGATACATCGGGATCAATCATACTACGATATTTCGTTTGGTCAATCATGATCCACGAGAGGTCCTCATCTAGTTTGGTTCGGTCAATCATGGGGTGTCAACAGGTCACTTGAATCAAATCCAAATTTCTTTAAAATCTCTGTTGCATATTTAGATTGATTTATGAAAATGCCTCGGGACTTTGTGAAATTTGTAATCCCAAGAAAAATGACATTTGTCCCATCATTGACATTTGAAACTTTGAACTCATTTCATTTGAAAACGATCACATTCCATTGGGTCGGTCGAGGCAAAAATAATATCATCAACATAAATTTGAACATGAATTAAATGTTTGCACGACTTCACGGTGAACAATGTAGGATCAAGCTGCTCCTTTGATGAATCCGGTTGATAGAAGAAACTTTGTGATGTATCATACCATGCCCTTGGAGCTTGCTTTAAACCGTAAAGAGCCTTCTTCAAGCGATAAGCGTGAGTAGGATGCTCTTGATTCACAAATCCTTGAGTTGGTGGCGTGAGCGACTTCTTTAAGATCTCCGTTCGAAATGCCGTCTTTACATCCATCGATAAACTACCATGTTCTTACTAGCGGCATTAGCGGAAAGATTCGATTGCCTCGATTCGAGCAAGCTGGAGCAAAAGATTCTTCAAAGTCTATACCCTCCTCTTGACGATATCCTTTAGCAACTAATCGAGCCTTGTTCTTGACACATCACCATGCTCATCAAGTTTTACTTTGAAGATCCATTTTAGAGCTATAATCATAGCACGATCTGGGCAGTACTAACTCCCATACATCAAGGCGATCAAACTCATGAATTTCATCTTGCATGGCATTGAACCACTGTCTTCATTCATGGCGGTTTAACATCTTTTGGTTCGATCTTAGATAGTACGGAGTTGAAGAAACACCATAAGGCATCGGTTGCAAGTTGTTTCGGGTTGATCTGAGACGAGAGGATTTCAATGATGTTGTCTAATGGATGATCGTGAGTCCATTTTTTACGAGGTGTTCATGTGGCGGTTGTTGAGGCCGAGGTGGTGAGTCGATGTCTCTGAAGAAGATGGTTCGATGATGATTCGGGAGTAGCAAATATGTTTTCAAATGGAGCATCTTGAGGTAGCAAAGGATTAACTTCATCATTGATGCGAAACATTTCCATGATGTACATTTGAAGAATGATGATTTGTTGATGAGGCGAAGGATCAACAGTTGGTGCTTCTTGACTTAAAGATATTGAGGCGAGGATTGACTTCATTCAACGGAATATGAGCATCCTCTGTTGTAGGAATCGGCACCTCATTAGTAATTGAATCATCAGTTCATCAAACATAGGATCAAACAATTTCTTTACATCATCTTGGATGGAGGTACATATGGAGTTTCTTGAGAGGAGTTTGGAACAAGGGATGAACCAATGGGATTTGTTTTGAAGTGCGGGTCTGGTGGGTGTCCGAGAGCCATTTGACCGGTCGACTCATCAAGCGTAACGTGAATTGTTTCCATGATATTTTGGGTTCTTTTGTTGTAGATTCGGTATCCCTTTTGTTTGATGCATATCCTACAAATACTCCAATGTCGACTTTAGCCCTAAGTTTGCCTAAGTCTTGACCCTCATTAGTTGGATAGCACAATGCACCAAACACACGAAGGAAAGATAGATTAGGTTTTACTGTTGTGGACAAGTTCATATGGAGTTTTCCATGAATAGTGTGAATCGAGGAGCGATTTTGTGTGTAGCATGCGGTGGCAATTGCTTGACCCGGAGAAACATTGGAACCTTTGAGTAGATAAGCATTGTTCTTGCGGCTTCAACAAGAGTGCGATTTCGTCTTTCAACTACACCGTTACATTGAGGGGTTCGTGGAACACTTCTTTGATGGTGATTCCAATGCTTTCATAGAATTCACTAAGTTGTTTGTTGACAAACTCGGTTCCATTATGCATTACGATAATTACGGCGGTTTTGTTTAGTCGAACTGCAATTTGTTTGATGAGTTTGATGATGATATCGGAGTTTCATCCTTTGTCCTTAAGAACTTGACCCGGTGAATCTAGAGTAATCATCAACCACAACTAACACATATTTCTTCCCAAAGATATTACGCACCCTCATAGGTCCACATAAATCCATATGAATCATATGAAGAACTTACGTGCGAGTTAGTAGGTTTGGGTTTATGGGCATACTTCTTGCTTTTCCCAATTGACATCTTGAACAAAGATGATCCTTTTCATACTTTAGTCTAGGTAAACCTACAACTAAGTCTTTTACGGAAAGATCGTTGATGGTGCCGAAGTTCAAGTGATTGAGGCAGCGATGCCATAACCATGACTTTGTTTTGAAGCCTTTGATAGCAAGCAGTTGGAGAAGCCCTCATCATGTCATCGATAGAGATGGTGTAAAGATTTGACCCACGAGTTCCTTTTAGCGGTTCCTTACCATTAAGATCTCTAACAAAGCGGTATGTTTTCGAAGGCAACTTCTAGATCGAGAATCACGAATTGACCAGCAGAGAGCAGTTATGACCCAAACCTTCTACATAGTAAACTCTAGAGATGACACTATCACCAACTACATAATCTCCATAACCCATGATAGCACCGAAATGATCATTACCAAATCTATGAGTCCGATGAATTTGCTCACGAAGTTCATGAGCGCGACCGGTCTCGGTCATATGCTTGGAGCGACTGAGTCCGGTACCACGAGCGATTTGAGCGATCTGCGGTTGAACACAGACAAGAATGGATAAGCTGGATAATTGGGATCCCATGCAAGAATGGGTTCCATTTGGTTAGTAACAATGTTTGGAACACCCACATCGAAATAGAAGCATTCATATCGAAAGTGAGGCAATGGAATCGTTGTGAATAGATGCGATACTAGTGTCGATATTAGCCACATTCACGGTGTGATCACTTCTTAAGGGAATAGTTCTACCGGTAGGCATCCATTTTCTAGTGGGCATTATCGATTAGTCTTAAGACCAACGGTGTCCAATAAAAGCCTATTTTCTTGAATGTTCTTCCTGTGGGTTTCCTTTGTTTTCTAACTTTCTTTCGTTTTGCCTTTTAGCCTTCTTAGCATGAATTTTAGCATTAACAATATTAGCTGGACAATTAACATCATTAGGCGAACGGTAACATCACATCCATGATTAGAAAGCGAATTCAAGCGGACATCGGTACAAGGTTTGCAAATAGTATCGAATTGAATTAATTCTGATGCGCCTATGGCTAATACTAGAATCAACACGATTCGTTTTATTCGATTCAAACTTAAAGTTCCTAGATTGTTCTTCTACTCTTTTCGGTGCACATTCTTAGCTTGCGAGGTCCTATCATTCCTTGTATTGTCTTGAGACTTTGACTGCTCCCTTTAATGTCATGATTACTCTGTAGAGGAATGGGAACATTAGTTTGTTTTACTACTCTTTGCACCACTGTTTAGATGTCTTTGGGATCTGAACTACATGCGGTGCACTACGGTTCACATTCTTAAAACTAGAGTCTTGAGATTTGTACTCCTAGAAGGCACACTTGAGTTCTCTTTCTTAGCATTGCGGATCTAGAATCTGAACCCGCTTAAAGGTACACTCGGTTCACATTCAAAACATTGGGAATCGAGTGCATATCATATTTGGCCTTAGGCATTGAGCATGGAATCAAAGGTTAACTCTCTCACCTAATGTCTTTGGGCATATTGTGATCAAGCATTCTAAGATTTCTTGAGATCGTTTGGCATATAAGCATGCATGTCCAATTGCATTATCATGAGGTTTCTCTAGCTTATCCTCTTCAACAATCTCACGAGACATTCTAGGCAATCCTTAAGGGATGAGAAGTATGTTTGAATGGCAAGTTTGTTGTTCCTTAGATGAGGAGGGACATATGTCACGAGATAAAGCATATTTATTACAAGAGTGAACCTTTGATACAACATTCTCCCCATTGGTCATTGGCATTTTCCTTTTACACGACTCTTGATTCTCAATTTCCTTTTGCAATGAAGCTATTTGTTCGTTGTTTTTATTCTGAGTGACTTTAATTGATTCAAATAACTCATTGAAATGACGTTTAACCTTTTCATTTTCTTCTAGAAAACTTTCGTTTTCCTTTTGTAAAGCATTTACTAGGTTTTGAAGATGAAACGTTTGAGAATTCGAGAATCTAAAGGAGGAGGCATTTGGGAGCTGTCATATTGTTCGTTTGACCCTTTAATTGAGAGATTTGGGCTTTCAACTTTACGATCGTGTTGCATTGAGCTTGGATCATTCATCACGTTTGTTAATTGAAAAGCGCATCAAACTCGGAGCATCGAAGATGTCTTGACATTTGAAGTTTTGACATTTTCTTTAAGATGTTGATATTTTAGTTGTAAATTAAAATGTTCAACTTCTAGTTTAGAAAAATGTTTAACGAAATTGTCGTGATCATCGATTCAATTTTCTCGTTTAGTTTAGAATTAGTTTGTTCAAGCTCAATGACACGATCATGGGAGACTTTCGGGGCCACGAGATAGTTCATGAAATTTGGAAGCATTAATAGAGCAATTTGAGCGGTGAAAAACACATCTTGAGCAACACATTCGATAATAAGATTCTCATTCAATGTATGCGGGTTCTTCCTCTCAATCTCATTATATCTTAGTGCGCTCATAGTCACTAATTTCAACTATTATTGCATCAAATTCCTTTTCCATTCCCTTAATATCCGTTTCTATCCCTTTTAAGACTCTCAAAGTGATCTTTTAGAAGTTTAAAGAAAGGCATGACCTCGATTAAATAACATTCTTTCATTTGTTCAAAACCCTTTCTCCTTGATTATACCGGTGGGTGTGATCCTTTTCTTGCAAGTTTTCTCAAAATCAACAAATAGTTGAAATATAACGTATTGGCTAATTAATGTCTTGCTTTTAGTGGCAATTGTTCTAGGTACAAGATGCATTGGTGTATTAGGAGGATACACAGTCGCTCTAGGCATTTTCGAAGGGAGGGTTTGTTTCTACAATATTTTCGACTTTACGCTTATCTAAATCCATTTTCGAAGACTTGTTCGGGAGTCAACAATGTCGAGTCTTAAACTTGTTCAAGGAAATCCAGTTTTCCTTCTTGTAGTCATGGGGAGTGATAATTACTTTCTTCTCTTTGCATTTAGGATCATTTAGTTTCTTATTCATCTTCTCCTAGTGACTTCATCTAATTTCTTGTCATCCTCGATGCACTCAATGCAACTAGGTTTTGTCTAGGTTTAAGAATCTCATTGCCATCATAGATAACACTTTGAGTTGCTTTTGCTATCTTTCCATACTCGGGGTTGGGTTTATCTATAATGGGAATGCTATGCTTATCGCTTAGAACTCTATGCTTAGTGATCATGTGAGCGATCGAATGGTGTTTCCTTGCATGTACAACTTGTTTTCAAGTTTGTTTTCAAAGTTTTGATTAGAAAAATCTCTTAAGAGCTTTGATTCCTTTGCATTAAATTCTTGCTTAAGCATTTTCACATTTTCTTGAAGTTCTTGTTTTGCTTAGCAGTTTTAGAAAGTTTTTCTTGCAAGGAATTTAATTCTTGTTTCAATACTTCTTCTCTAAAATTACTTTTTCTAATTCTCATGCGCACTTGGTCATCCATTTCCTGCTCACGAGTGGTCAACTCAAATTTTGCACGTTGTTCATAAATAGCAACACGTTCCTTATAGGCATTTAGTTCGAAATTACGGAATCATCGAGGAGCACATGCGGTGTATTCATCAAAGACATAGTCATTGTTGATGCGAGAAGATGCATCACTTGGTACAACTTCACTTTCACTTTGTTTCACGTATTGATCGTATGGGACAATATTGTTATTACCCATATTTTCAACATTTGATTCAATAGTTTCGAGTTGGTTGTACTTTGTCATGCATCATTGCACATCAACATCATTGTATAGTTTTAATACCTACGAGATGAGTTTGTCCTTGGATGGGCCGACTTGTGGTGAAGAAGAGACCTTGGGAGAGACCATTGGAGAAATGCTAGCCATAAAAATTGTGTGTGCGATGGGTCCATCATCTACATCAGTCGTATGCATCACGATCGGCGACTTGAAAGGCATTCGATGATTGTGACCTATCTCTGAATAATTTGCTCATCCACATCGCATCATAGGTCTTGGCATTGCCCTCGAAGAAATAGCAATTCCTCTTCATTCAAAGCGGCTCCATTGTCACGAGCTTGTGCGGTGACATCTTATCTACGAAGTAATCGGCGATGCATGGGCGCTTTGGAGATGTGCGGTTCCTTGCAATGTGTCCCTCACCACCACAGTTATAGCATTTGATCGGCTTAGCTTGACCTTGGTTACCATTCCTTCCTCGATTCGATTGCCCACATAACCTCTACCGGCACCACCTCTTCCACGATCATCTTGTCTTTCTGAGCTGGTTGCACCACGATCCTTCCATCTTTAATGATAGCTTGATTGTGTGGGTTAGATCTTTGTTACGAGGTTGTTGTTGGTTTGTGGGGAGAATTCATGTTTTGGCTAATCGGAAGAGCTAGTTGATTAATGAAGCTTCCACGTGTGCATCGGCATCGACTTGTTTGTACATAGGATCGGGAATGAGTTTGTGATTACCATTACCCAAGGTATGACTTGTGAAGCTTTGGTTGTGATTCCGATGTTTGAGTAGAAAGCGGTTGAATCATTAGGCGAGCTTGTCTCTCCGGGTTAGTTTTGAGCGATTGAGAATCAATTTTTCAAACATAGCATGTCTCTCATTACGAAGGAGGAAGGCATAGAGTTGCTCATAGTTTGTGTTCTTCAATCCTTTAGTAAGCTTCACGGTAACAAACTTGTGCCATTCGGGATTCATGTTGTTCACAAATTTTGAATTCAAGCGAATGTTAGGCATAGTCATTCGATGTTCCTCATGTCATTAACTAACTTATGAAATCTCACATAGTACTCATAGACATTCTCATCTGGTTTCATCTTGAAGTGCTCAAATTAGTCATAGAGTTGGGATTCTCTGTCTTCCATAGTTAATTCGATCTGAGAGAAGCATCTTGACATTATCCCATCCGCCTTTGCATCGGTGTTGTGATTGATCGACTTGTAGATGTCTTTAGGAAGACCTTGAAGAACAATGTTAGAAGCCACGATATCGCATCGAATCTCTTTTCTCCTTATCATCAAGCTCATCATACATTTTAGGTCATCCATTCCGTAAATAGGGTTCCATCATCATTAGTATCAAGTATGTCTCTAGTCGTCTCAACTCGATATGGTCCTTCATCAATGGATTTGAGAATGTTGACACCATTTTCCTTTCAAGGCAATACAATCGATTCGTTGAGCCCAAGAATCGTAGTCGATTCTGTCAAGCATGGGTGGGCGAGTATCCGAGCCAGTTGCTTGAACATCCTCGGCGACGGTGGAGATGGCGGTAGGAGCGTTGGTAGACATGTTAACAGTTATACGGGATTTTATAACTCTATGATTAAACCGGAAATAGATTCTTTCACGGATTTTACTAAATCAAGAAAACCGTAAACAATCACTCAAGTCGCTAGAAGATAATGCACTAAGTCGCTAGAAGATAATGCACTAAGTCGCTAGAAGATAAAGCACTAAGTCGCTAACACTTAATTCGCGAGACGACTAAGTCGCTAGAGTCCCAGTCGCTAGACAAAAAGCAAGTCGCTAAGTAGTAACTCGCTAACCCTCAAGTCGCTAGCAAAATTTTGGCGACAATTAGCTACACAAGTCGCTAGAGATACAAGTCGCTAAAGAGCAACTCGCTCTGGACCAAGTCGCTACCACCAGTCGCTACTCGTGGTGGAGGTCCACTACTTGTACTTTAACTCGCTAGATCTAACTCGCTAGGTTTAACACCGTAACTCGCTACAATTTTGTAAAGCAAGTCGCTCTGAAGAAAATTATCCGTGAACTAAGTCGCTAGCATGAAAACCATATAAACATCACTTTTCAATCCAAAACAACCCAACCAAGATGATTCAAGCTTACCAAATGAAAACCTAAACACTTGTGATGATTCTAAACATAAAAGTACTAACAAAATTCAAACTTTAACACAAGAAATCAACCAAATGATGCAAAACCACTAAACTTTTCAAACTCAAAACCACCTAAAACCACTAGAAATCCAAAGATGTGCAAGATATGATCCAACCATGGCTCTTGATACCAATTGTAAGATATAACTTTTCACATACACATCAAACCATAACACAAAGTAGCATATAGATGGAATTCTAGAGAGAAAGTTAGAGGTTTAGGGAACTTAGTGAGAGAAAGTGAAAGATATTATTATGAGCTCAACTCTACCTTGGAAGGTAGAGTATTTATAATCTTACATAAATCGCCACACATGAGGGTGTGGATCGGGCATACTTTATAGATGGTGGGTAAAGACCCGTCCGTCCTCCACGGTGTTACTTAACTAAATACTACTTAACTTAAAGAACTACGACTCGAGCTTTCTAACGATTACATATACTTGAGGTGACCGACTCTTTAATACAATAAAAATAAAAATGAGCAAAATAAATATTATAATGTATTTATCTATATCGGGGTCACAATTTTTGTCACGGGGTCACGTAGATAAATGACTTCGGGTTCTTGCTAGATTACATGTATCATGCATGTGGGTATGATAGGATGCAAGCAACAACAACAAAGATACACAATTTCATGAGAGTAAAGTTATGAGGGAGATAGAATGTAAACATGTCATACTTTTACATCAAGATAAACTCGAGTAGAAAGACTAAGAAAAATATAATAGGATGCAAGTGTGTGTTAATATTTAGTAAGTGCAAAAGCTATAAAATAGCAATGCACTTTTCAAATTTTGCCGATTTAAAATAGTTACTTTGTATTTTTTTATTACCTTACTTCACTAACCATATGACCGGTTTATATTTAAATAATAGTTGAAGTGACTACATTACCCTCGACTTATGGGTGAAGTCGGAACAAATTTTGAAAGTTCTTTAGTAAAGTCGGAACAATTTTTAAAGAAGACAAGGGTAATATAATTATTTCAGTTATTATTTTAATATAAACCGGTCATATAGTTGAAGTCGAAACAAATTTTTAAATACGTTAGTGAAGTAGGTAATAAAAAAATAAATGTTTCAAGTCAGCAAAATTTGGCAAGTACTAGTGTTTTATAACTTTTACCCATTTAGTAAAGATGTAGACTTGTTTGCGGACTTTTTTTTTCATCTTGCTTGAGTCTTAAAATTAAATTCAACAATAGCAAATTTTTAACAGCTATATTTTAACACGAGCTCAACTTAGTTGTAAGGTGTACAAAATGGGCTGCCGCTCAGGCCCTAAAAATTTTAGAGGCCCTAAAATTTGTCTCGCTAACATTGATATGCCTTAGTAAACATATTTTCACAAAGTAAACAATATTTTAAAGAGTAAATTACAGTTAAGTCCTTGTGGTTTGCGTTGACCGCATGAGTTCTTCCTTTGACAAAAAAGTTGCACCGTCCATCCTTAAGTGGCAAACGTTATGCGCCATTAGTCCCTCCTCTAACGGAGCCCACTAACGGTCGTTAAGTCTTGTTAACCTGAGGGTATAATCGTCATTTCAACACCATAAGGACGAACGGTGCAAGGACGAACAGTGTAGTTTACACTATCATTCATCACTTTAACAACAAACATAACAAACTCAAATTTCTATCTCCTCATCTAAAACTCATGGATCTTATTCATACAATAAAACTCCACATACCTAACAAGAACAACCCCTACCTTCAATCTTACATCTAAAATTCCACATCAACTTCATCACCACCACCATGCGCCGCCCGCCATGAAACCGGGATCTATATCTATAGATCTACAAGTGAGTAAATTACAAGTGGGTGTTAGACCTGTCAACTTAATCCGATCAACCTAATCCGGTCTTTCTCTTTCCGGTCAACACAATCCGGTCACCACCACCCAAAGTTTGGTCACTGCCACACCACTAACACAAAACAATCTTTAAAGATCTACAAAGAACAACACATCATTGATCTTCACAGAAACCCATATCAAGAACCTAATTTTTTTTTAAACCGAGAAGAAAAAAAAAGTTTTGAGATCCTTCACCATCAGGTGCTCACCTCGAGCACGAGTCACTAGTGACTCCAAAGCCGAAATTAGCATATAAAAGTTTAAAGCCATCGAATTTAGGAAAGGCTCCAATGATATTTGTTGATCTTCCTAATCAGAACAGTGGGGATTCCGAGTTTTTAACACCACAGAAGAAGCTATTAACTCAATTGATGTAGTTGAAAAGGTGTTTTTGGAAGAATTGAATAAATTAAAGAGAACATCAACTGCTAAGAAATCCGAAAGGGAGAAAAGGGTAAGGACTTTGATGTCTATGAGATGATTTGGTTGAATCTATCTCGATTCGATTGTGAGGTTAAGAAGGCTTAACGCTTGTTGAGCATGATGAGGATTGGCACCATGAAGGATTGATGATCGGTGAGGTATGCTTGATAGATCATCCATCGATGATTAGGCGGTGAGGTATGCTTGATAGATCATCCACTAGTATGCTAATCTTTCTTAGATTCGATAATAGTTTCTTTTCTTATACGAGTAATAGATATATGATGGGGATATCAGTATGGTAATCTTTCTTAGATTCAGATATAGTTCGTGATGGTACAATAGATATGAGGCCAACTGCTAATGATATTTTCTTGTATCCATAGGATTTTATCTTGTAATAATTCTCGTTATTAGTATCGAACTACTGTTTTTGAGTAACAGTTGTAGTAGTATTGTGGTTTCAAGAACAATAACAACAAGCAGACCATGTAAATGAAAAAAAAATGTATTTTGTTGGGGATAATGCAAATGTGATAAAAAAAAAATTCGATAAAAATATTTCTTTTTTATCATGGATTTTTGTTGTTATCGGAAAATGGCTGGAAAAATAGCTTGAAAGTGAAGGGTGTATTGTTAAGAATAAGTAGAGGAAGGTGAAATAGAGAAAGAAAGAGTAAAAAGACAAAAATACCCTCACATGGGTATTACACGTGGACAATTAACGACCGTTAGTGGGCTCCGTTAGAGGGAGGGACTAATGGCGCATAACGTTTGCCACTTAAGGATGGACGGTGCAACTTTTTTGGTCAAATGACGAACTCCTGCGGTCAACGCAAACCACAAGGACGAACGGAGTAATTTACTCTATTTTAAATGATAAAATATCTTAAATGAATAATATGTTGAAATGTTTAGATAACTAATTGCATTATATTAGATAAATGGCGACACTTTATATAACATTCATTCTCGAAAAGGCTCAGTATGTAATTTCGTCCCATAACCTTAAAAAGTTTCAACATTGACAGCCTGCTCTATTGCATCCACAATACGTTGCCCCTTGTCATATACCCTCTCATCCCTGTTTGATGGTGTGATTCAATCCACTTTACACAATACCACTAGGGTGAACAGATCACAGCATCTGTTTTGATTGTGTCAAAAACTTTCATATTTTCCAATATTCTCGAAATCAAAGTAAACTTAAACACATGAACCAAATTTGATATAAACGTAATATATTAATTATTTGGATGAAATAATGACATTTTATTGAAGTGATCTTCTTAAGAGATGCAAGTAAAAGAAGACGACAAGATTGGGTTTTTATACATTTGAACTACATCCTAATTAATCAATGTTGAAGTAATTTCTTGTCGGCTGGTTCCACCATTCGGTGAAGGGTTGGAGATTTCTGCACAATGTCACAGACGTTAGCCTCGCCTCGGTGTTATCCGAAACCAAGCCCCGCGTGAGGATGAGTAAAGGGTAATAAATGCGGTGATAAATGAGGTAAGAATGTAGGTGTAAAAATTTAATGCAAAGTATTAAATGTGTTGGGGTATTTATACTACCCCAACTTCCTATTCACATTACTATTCCTCTATTATTCACCCATTCATGAGCCTATATTACCCCTTTCATGAGCCTATAGCCACTTTACCTAGTAGGCGCGTGGTAGGAAATCCCTTAAAATCACCGACATGGTCGGTGGTCGTCATTCCTTGACCGGACGTTAGAATGACCGTCCGGATGATGGGTTTGACGGATGTCGGTCCGTCCGGACACATCGTCAACATGTCCCCAGTGTTGTATTGTTGGCGAAGAGCGATGATGCAACACTTAACATTATTCGCCTGCAAGGAGAAAAAGTTCATATAGGATCAATCACAATGGTTGGACCTTACGAGAATGGGTGGTTATGTGGGCACGGTGGTCTTTTGGCTTTTCCCGCTCACTGTCGTTTCACCTTACATCGTGGATGCCCACGTAAGCCCACGTCATCCCTACTTCGATCGATTAGACATTTTCACGATCATCTAGGGTTTCCTCGGTATATATATCCCCTTTTACCTCATTTGGTTTTACATTTCTCACACACAAATTGCTTTTCGTATCTCGGACGTCCTCTTCTCTTCTCTTAAGGTTTGTCTTGCCCTCTTCTGTTAATATTTGTAAATTGTCTTGACATCTTTTAGAAATGGCCGATATTGGAACCGAGGGAATATTCCGATAGAGAAAACACGTCCGTCCATCGACGGAAGAAACCAATGAAGAGACCGTTCAACCGGTAGTTCCTAAGTTTGACATGCACATATACACTTCTAAGTTAGCATAATCGATTTAGACAATATAGTAGCCGAGTACGGTATTCCCAATGATCTACGTCCGGTGTTACAAACGGATGATATGACTATGGATCGATTCTTGGGAGGATAAGATAGGTATTTATCCTAAGTAGTTAGAAATAGGGGTTAGAATTCCTTTCTCAACTTTTCTCACGAATGTGATCAAACACTTTAGGGTGCACATTTCTCGCCTAGTCCCGCTAGGATTGAACCGGTGATGATTTTCGAGATTAGATGTTCTGACCTCAACATCGACCGGGGTTTCCCTTCCCAAGGCGTTTTTACCTTGTGTAAACAAGGACATTGGTTTTCCTTTGAGAACCGGACGGGTAAGGTTCATATAAGTGTTTCAAGGAGGTTCTGTCGGTCTAAAACATTGGAAGGAAAAGTTTTTCTTGATCGACAGCGGGCCATCCTATTGCTATGGCGTGGAGACAAAGATTCAAAAATCACGACACACATCCTGCCGGCTTTCCCGAGGACGCCATGAGACTTAGCCAAAATCTTATTAAGTTGTGCGGTCCGACGATGAGTCTTTATGGATGTGCCATCTCTCTCGGTTTTCAAGAATCTAAGTTCGAGCCCGTTCTAAAAGATGCCGGGGTCATGGTAATTACTCGTTTAGCTTGTCATCTTGGGATTGACGTTAATCTCCCGGATACGCCTTTAAAGTTTCTAACCAACTTATTTTTGTTGTCGTTTTCTTTCTTTCGGTTGTTAGTATGTCGAATATCTTGAGCTTCTGACCGGGAGGGGCGGTTGTGAGTAAAGGTCCAAAGAGTTGACCCAAACAGGAGGTTCCAAAAGAACCACCGACCCTTTTGCTGGGGGAGCCATTCCTCCCAGATGCCTTAGCCAAGAGGCCAAGGAAGCGGATCCCGACGTTGTTGCACTTAGGGAGAAAAAGAGAGGAAGCTCGGCGGCAAGAGAAGAAAAGAGCTGCGAGAAGGAACCTCAAAGGCGGGGTAAAAGAAAAAGCAACGTCGCCGGTTTGTTGAGCATATCTCTTAGGTGAACCCATTGATAACCCGACCCCATTAACCAAGTTCATCAGGAGGCGGATGTGAGCGATCTTTGACGGGGGTCCCGAATATTGCGGCGAGGTCGAGGCGGGTATCTGGCGATGAAGGAATGGGAGATAATCTTCTTTGGCGGGGTGGACATTTGCAACAGATGCGCCCCGGTCAACGAAGGTGGCCAAACACGGCGATTAGCTCTCCTCGTCATAGCTCAAGGAATACGTATAGATCGCTTGGTAGTTCATTTTACAATCTTCTTACTCATTATGTTATTATGTCATGTCTTTCGGTTTTTACTCACCATTCTCATGGCCTTGACCGGTTGATAAGATCAACCTTGATTCGGGTATATTCTAGTCTTCGACTTGTCATTTTGTTTTTATGTGTCGATTGTTTTCCTAAATCTCTTTACTCGCTATGCGAGATGAAGCCACGACGTCTTTATCCTAGCGGGCCGCCGGGATAACGTCCGGATAAACTCCTATCGGTCTGCAAGGAGCTTATCGACAATCTTCTCACCCCGCAGAAAAGAAGCCCTAGAACAGATGAATAATATTGAGCTTACTCGACGGGCCTATGAAGAGTTCGGCAAAAGTGTGATAGCTCAGGGCGAGTTGTTGAAGAGGTTTAGGGATATCTCGTCCGCATACTGGGAGCTGAGCCAAAACCACAAGGGTTGCATGGAGTTGGCCGATAGATTGACTGCCGCCGAGGGCGAGAATGAGAGGTTGTCCGAGGAGCTAAAGAAACTGGAAACCGATCATCAAGCTAGCCTAGATAAAGAGAAGAACCTGGAGGATGAGGTGGACAGGGTGACCCGGGAGAGAGAGGAGTGGAGAGAAACCTCCGCCGCCCAAGCCGAAAGGATCAGGAAACTTGAAAATGAGCTAAGTGTTAAAACCAATCCTTAGAGTCATTGCGGTGGAAAAGGAAACTTGGCGGCCGAGGTGGCTCAGCGGAGGTAGTAAAACAAAATGCCGTCTGTACCATACGCCGTGCCATTGTCACGGCTATTCAACGATGTGGAATATAAAAGGGCATGGCTAAAGTTTATAGCGACATACATACCGTCGGGTTCGTGTTGGGGCAAGTGTGGGTAGGAAAGAGTAGAAATCGGACGCACTCTAAAGGGTATTGCCAAAGTCAGAGGATGCTCGAAGCTATGGAAGGCGAATACAATAAACTTTTGCGGCGAGTACCCATACATAAAGAAGCTATCGGATTTACCGGCTACCGCAGGGATCTGCGCGAACATAGAGCCCGACACCCTCCTAGCAAGGGCCCCTTGTCCTTCTTCCCGACCTCGATCCTTGCTATTCGTGAGCACCCCGGCCATAGAAAATCCAGCGGCCAACACTTGAAGCTAGGCTTGTACTGTATGTTTGTGAACAATGATTCAAATAGCTATGATTGTAATAACTTAACAATTTACCTTTTGTGACTTATGTTCGTCATTTTTTGAGGTAGAACCAAACATTTTTACTTAGACAAAATTTTGTATGTGTTGTGTATATGCACGTGGTTGTGGTTCTTTACTTTCTCACGGATGGCGCCAATTTGTTGAAGTAATTTCTTATTGGGTGGTTCCGGTCCACCGGTGAAGGTTGGAGATTTCTGCACAATGTCTGGATCGTTAGCCTCGCCTCATGTGTTATCCGAGACCAAGCTCCGGTGAGGATGAGTAAAGGGTAATAAATGCGATGATAAATGAGGTAAGAATGTAGGTGTAAAACTTAATGCAAAGTATTAAATGTGTTGGGGTATTTATACTACCCCAACTTCTATTCACATTAGTATTCCTCTACTATTCACCATTGTTCCATGAGCCTATATTAGCCTTTCATGAGCCTATAGCCACTCTACCTAGTAGGCGCGTGGTAGGAAATCCCCTAAAATCTGCGACATGGTCGGTGGTTGGGGAGTTCCATCATCATTAGTATCAAGTATATCTCTAGTCGTCTCAACTCGATACGGTCCTTCATCAATTGATTTGAGAATGTTGACACCATTTTCCTTTCCAAGGCAAGACATAACGATTCGTTGAGCCCAAGAATCGTAGTCGATTCTGTCAAGCATGGGTGGGACTAGATCCGAGCCACCGCTGTGAACATCCTCTACGGATGTGGAGATGATGGGAGGGAACGTTGGTAGACATGTTAACAGTTATACTGGATTTTATAACTCTATGATTAAAGGGAAATAGATTCTTTCACGGATTTTACTAAATCAAGAGAAAACCGTAAACAATCACTCAAGTCGCTAGAAGATACCGCACTAAGTCGCTAGAAGATAATGCACTAAGTCGCTAGAAGATAAAAGCACTAAGTCGCTAACACTTAATTCGCCAGACGGCTAAGTCGCTAGAGTCCCAAGTGTCGCAGACAAAAAGCAAGTCGCTAAGTAGTAACTCGCTAACCCTCAAGTCGCTAGCAAAATTTTGGCAAGAATTGCCACACAGTCGCTAGAGATACAGAGTCGCTAAAGAGCAACTCGCTACGCACCAAGTCGCTACCACTGAAGTCGCTACTAGTGGTGGAGAGTCCACTACTTGTACTTTAACTCGCTAGATCTAACTCGCTAGGTTTAACACCGTAACTCGCCACAATTTTGTAAAGCAAGTCGCTCTGAAGAAAATTATCCGTGAACTAAGTTAAGCTAGCATGAAAAACCATATAAACATCACTTTTCAATCCAAAACAACCCAACCAAGATGATTCAAGCTACCAAATGAAAACCTAAGCACTTGTGATGATTCTAAACATAAAAGTACTAACAAAATTCAAACTTTAACACAAGAAATCAACCAAATGATGCAAAAACCACTAAACTTTTCAAACTCAAAACCACCTAAAACCACTAGAAATCCAAAGATGTGCAAGATATGATCCAACCATGGCTCTTGATACCAATTGTAATATATAACTTTTCACATACACATCAAACCATAACAACCATGTGGCGAATAAGTGGAATTCTAGAGAGAAAGTTAGAGGTTTAGGGAACTTAGAGAGAAAGTGAAAGATATTATTATGAGCTCCAACTCTACCTTGGAAGGTAGAGTATTTATAATCTTACATAAACGCCACACATCGAGTTTGTGGATCATGCATACGATGGGTAAAGACCGTCTGTCCTCCACGGTGTTACAAAACTAAATACTACTTAACTTAAGATAACTTCGATCTCGAGCTTTCTAACGATTACATATACTTGAGGTGACCGGCTCTTTATCACCGGAATTTCTAATTCCTAACATATCTTTTTATAGATGTTTAATTTGTATTTTAGTATGTGTTTAAAAGCACTTTATAGCGTTTTATCAAATAGCTTTAAAAGAAAGTCACGAGAAAATGTCTAGGTGACTTACAACTATCACAAAGGAACTTCTGAGTAATTTACATAAAAGATTGCTATAAAAATAAAAATGAGCAAAATAAATATTATAATGTATTTATCTATATCAGGGTCACAATTTTTGTCACGGGGTCACGTAGATAAATGACTTCGGGTTCTTGCTAGATTACATGTATCATGCATGGTGGGTATGATAGGATGCAAGCAACAACAACAAAGATACACAATTTCATGAGAGTAAAGTTATGAGGGAGATAGAATGTAAACATGTCATACTTTTACATCAAGATAAACTCGAGTAGAAAGACTAAGAAAAATATAATAGGATGCAAGTGTGTGTTAATATTTAGTAAGTGCAAAAGCTATAAAATAGCAATGCACTTTTCAAATTTTGCCGATTTAAAATAGTTACTTTGTATTTTTTTATTACCTTACTTCACTAACGTAATTTTAAATTTTGTTCGGGCTTTACCCATATGACCGGTTTATATTTAAATAATAGTTGAAGTGACTACATTACCCTCGACTTATGGGTGAAGTCGGAACAAATTTTGAAAGTTCTTTAGTAAAGTCGGAACAATTTTTAAAGAAGACAAGGGTAATATAATTATTTCAGTTATTATTTTAATATAAACCGGTGTCATATGAGTTGAAGTCGAAACAAATTTTAAATACGTTAGTGAAGTAGGTAATAAAAAATAAATGTTTCAAGTCGACAAAATTTGGCAAGTACTAGTGTTTTATAACTTTTACCCATTTAGTAAAGATGTAGACTTGTTTGCGGACTTTTTTCATCTTGCTTGAGTCTTAAAATTAAATTCAACAATAGCAAATTTTTCGGCTTAGCTATATTTTAACACGAGCTCAACTTAGTTGTAAGGGTGTACAAAATGGGCTGCCGCTCAGGGCCCTAAAAATTTTAGAGGCCCTAAAATTTGTCTCGCTAACATTGATATGCCTTAGTAAACATATTTTTCACAAAGTAAACAATATTTTAAAGAGTAAATTACACCGTTCGTCCTTGTGGTTTGCGTTGACCGCATGAGTTCTTCCTTTGACAAAAAAAGTTGCACCGTCCATCCTTAAGTGGCAAACGTTATGCGCCATTAGTCCCTCCTCTAACGGAGCCCACTAACGGTCGTTAAGTCTTGTTAACCGAGGGTATAATCGTCATTTCAACAACCAAGGATTTAGACGTTGCAGAAGGAGCGAATGTAGTTTACACTATCATTCATCACTTTAACAACAAACATAACAAACTCAAATTTCTATCTCCTCATCTAAAACTCATGGATCTTATTCATACAATAAAACTCCAGCATACCTAACAAGAACAACCCCTACCTTCAATCTTACATCTAAAATTCCACATCAACTTCATCACCACCACGTGCGCCACCCTTATGAAACCGGATCTATATATCTATAGATCTACAAGTGAGTAAATTACAAGTGGGTGTTAGACACATCAACTTAATCCGATCAACCTAATCCGGTCTTTCTCTTTCGGTCAACACAACCGTCACCACCACCCAAAGTTTGGTCACCGCACACCACTAACACAAAACAATCTTTAAAGATCTACAAAGAACAACACATCATTGATCTTCACGAAACCCATATCAAGAACCTAATTTTTTTAAACCGAGAAGAAAAAAAGTTTTGAGATCCTTCACCATCAGGTGCTCACCTCGAGCACGAGTCACTAGTGACTCCAAAGCCGAAATTAGCATATAAAAGTTTAAAGCCATCGAATTTAGGAAAGGCTCCAATGATATTTGTTGATCTTCCTAATCGAGCGTTGGGGATTCAGTTTTAACACCACAGAAGAAGCTATTAACTCAATTGATGTAGTTGAAAAGGTGTTTTTGGAAGAATTGAATAAATTAAAGAGAACATCAACTGCTAAGAAATCCGAAGGGAGAAAAGGGTAAGGACTTTGATGTCTATGAGATGATTTGGTTGAATCTATCTCGATTCGATTGTGAGGTCAGTAAGAAGGCTTAACGCTTGTTGAGCATGATGAGGATTGGCACCATGAAGGATTGATGATCGGTGAGGTATGCTTGATAGATCATCCAGCACGATGATTAGGCGCGATGAGGTATGCTTGATAGATCATCCACTAGTATGCTAATCTTTCTTAGATTCAGATGTAGTTTCTTTTCTTATACGAGTAATAGATATATGATGGGGATATCGGTATGGTAATCTTTCTTAGATTCGAGATATAGTTCAGTGATGGTACAATAGATATGAGGCCAACTCGCTAATGATATTTTCTTGTATCCATAGGATTTTATCTTGTAATAATTCTCGTTATTAGTATCGAACTCACTGCTTTTTGAGTATGATTGTAGTAGTATTGTGGTTTCAAGAACAATAACAACAACGGCGACCATGTAAATGAAAAAAAATGTATTTTGTTGGGGATAATGCAAATGTGATAAAAAAAAATTCGATAAAAATATTTCTTTTATCATGGATTTTTGTTGTTATCGGAAAATGGTGGAAAAATAGCTTGAAAGTGAAGGGTATTGTTAAGAATAAGTAGAGGAAGGTGAAAATAGAAAGAAAGAGTAAAGACAAAAATACCCTCACATGGGTATTACGTGGACAATTAACGATCGTTAGTGGGCTCCGTTAGAGGAGGGACTAATGGCGATAACGCTTGCCACTTAAGGATGGACGGTGCAACTTTTTGGTCAAATGACGACCTCCTCGGGTCAACGCAAACCACAAGGACGAACGGAGTAATTTACTCTATTTTAAATGATAAAATATCTTAAATGAATAATATGTTGAAATGTTTAGATAACTAATTGCATTATATTAGATAAATGGCGACACTTTATATAACATTCATTCTAAAAAGGCTCAAGATGTAATTTCGTCCCATAACCTTAAAAGTTTCAACATTGACAGCCTGCTCTATTGCATCCACAATACGTTGCCCTTGTCATATACCCTCTCATCCCTGTTTGATGGTGTGATTCAATCCACTTTACACAATACCACTAGGGTGAACAGATCACAGCATCTGTTTTGATTGTGTCAAAAACTTTCATATTTTCCAATATTCTCGAAATCAAAGTAAACTTAAACACATGAACCAAATTTGATATAAACGTAATATATTAATTATTTGGATGAAATAATGACATTTTATTGAAGTGATCTTCTTAAGAGATGCAAGTAAAAGAAGACGACAAGATTGGGTTTTTATACATTTGAACTACATCCTAATTAATCAATGTTGAAGTAATTTCTTGTCGGCTGGTTCCAGCGTCCAGCTGAAGGGTTGGAGATTTCCTGCACAATGTACAGACGCGTTAGCCTCGCCTCGGGTGTTATCCCGAAACCAAGCCCCGGCGTGAGGATGAGTAAAGGGTAATAAATGCAGTGATAAATGAGGTAAGAATGTAGGTGTAAAAATTTAATGCAAAGTATTAAATGTGTTGGGGTATTTATACTACCCCAACTTCCTATTCACATTACTATTCCTCTATTATTCACCAACATTCCATGAGGCCTATATTACCCTTTCACAGCCTATAGCCACTTTACCTAGTAGGCGGCACGGTAGGAAATCCTTAAAATCTGGTGACATGGTGGGTGGTCGTCATTCCTTGACCGGACGTTAGAATGACCGTCCGGATGATGGGTTTGACGGATGTCGGTCCGTCCGGACACATCGTCAACATGTCCCCAGTGTTGTATTGTTGGCGAAGAGGCGATGATGCAACACTTAACATTATTCGCCTGCAAAGGAGAAAAAAGTTCATATAGGATCAATCACAATGGTTGGACCTTACGAGAATGGGTCGGTTATGTGGGCACGGTGGTCTTTTGGGCTTTTCCGCTGCCACCGTCGTTTCACCTTAATGGTGTGACGCCCACGAAGCCACGTCATCCCTACTCGACCGATTAGACATTTTCACAGTCATCTAGGGTTTCCCTCGATATATATCCCCCTTTTACTCATTTGGTTTTTACATTTCACACACACAAATTGCTTTACGTATCTCCGGACGTCCTCTTCCTTCTCTTAAGGTTTGTCTTGCCCTCTTTACGTTAATATTTGTAAATTGTCTTGACATCTTTTAGAAATGGCCGATATTGGAACCCAGGGAATATTCCGATAGAGAAAACACGTCCGTCCATCGAACGGAAGAAACCAATGAAGAGACCGTTCAACCGGTAGTTCCTAAGTTTGACATGCATATACACTTCTAAGTTAAGCATAATCTGATTTAGACAATATAGTAGCCGAGTACGGTATTCCCAATGATCTACGTCCGTGTTACAACCGGATGATATGACTATGGATCGATTCTTGGGAGGATAAGATAGGTATTTATCCTAAGTAGTTAGAAATAGGGGTTAGAATTCCTTTCTCAACACTTTCACTGAATGTGATCAAACACTTTAGGGTGCACATTTCGACTAGTCCCGCTAGGATTGAACCGGGTGATGATTTTGAGATTAGATGTTCTGACCTCAACATCGACCTGGGGTTTCCTCTTGGGCGTTTTCACCTACTGTAAACAAGGACATTGGTTTTCCTTTGAGAACCGGACGGGTAGGTTCATATAAGTGTTTCAAGGAGGTTCTGTCGGTCTAAAACATTGGAAGGAAAAGTTTTTCTTGATCGACAGGCGGGCCATCCCTATTGCTATGGCGTGAGACACAAAGATTCAAAAATCACGACACTGCCCCGCCGTATTTTCCGGGAGGACGCCATGAGACTTAGCCAAAATCTTATTAAGTGCATGCGGACAAACGATGAGTCTTTTATGGATGTGCCATCTCCTCGGTTTCAAGAATCCTAAGTTCGAGCCCGTTCTAAAAGATGCCGGGGTCATGGTAATTACTCGTTTAGCTTGTCATCTTGGGATTGACGTTAAATCTCCCGGATCGCCCTTTAAAGTTTCTAACCAACTATATTTTGTTGTCGTTTTCTTTCTTTCGCTTGTTAGTATGTCGAATATCTTGAGCTCCTGACCGGAGGGGACGGTTGTGAGTAAAGGTCCAAGAGTTGACCCAAACAGGAGGTTCCAAAGAACCCGAACCTTTGCTGGGGGGAGCCATTCCTCCAAAGATGCCTTAGCCAAGAGGCCAAGGAAGCGGATCCCGACGTTGTTGCACTTAGGGAGAAAAAAGAGAGGGAAGCTCTGGCCCGGCAAGAGAAGAAAAGAGCTGCGAGAGAAGGAACCTCAAAGGCGCGGGGTAAAAAGAAAAAGCAACGTCGCCAGTTTGTTGAGCATATCTCTTCCGTGAACCCATTGATAACCTGCACCCCATTAACCAAGTTCATCCGGAGGCGGATGTGAGCAATCTTGACGGGGGTCCCGAATATTCATACGAGGTCGGGCGGGTATCTGGCGATGAAGGAATGGGAGATAATCTTCTTTGGCGGGGTGGACATTTGCAACAGATGCACCCCCCCACAGCGGTGGCGAACACGCGATTAGCTCTCCTCGTCATAGTTCAAGGAATGCGTATAGATCGCTTGGTAGTTCATTTTACAATCTTCTCCCTTACTCATTATGTTATTATGTCATGTCTTTCAGGTTTTTCGGCTCACCATTCTCATGGCCTTCAGCGGGTTGATAAGATCAACCTTGATTCGGGTATATTCTAGTCTTCGACTTGTCATTTTGTTTTTTATGTGTCGATTGTTTTTCCTAAATCTCTTTACTCGCTATGCAGATGAAGCCACGAACGTCTTTATCCCTAACTGGGCCCTTCGGGATAACGTCCGGATAAACTCCTATCGGTCCTGCAAGGAGCTTATCGACAATCTTCTCACCCCTGCAGAGAAAGAAGCCCTAGAACAGATGAATAATATTGAGCTTACTCGCCGGGCCTATGAAGAGTTCGGCAAAAGTGTGATAGCTCAGGGCGAGTTGTTGAAGAGGTTTAGGGATATCTCGTCCGCATACTGGGAGCTGAGCCAAAACCACAAGGGTTGCATGGAGTTGGCCGATAGATTGGTTCTTGCCGAGGGCGAGAATGAGAGGTTGTCAGGAGCTAAAGAACCGGAAACCGATCATCAAGCTAGCCTAGATAAAGAGAAGAACACGGAGGATGAGGTGGACGGGGTGACTGGGAGAGAGAGGAGGGAGAGAAACCGCCCAAGACCGAAAGGATCGAGAAACTTGAAAATGAGCTAAGTGTTAAAAACCAATCCTTAGAGTCATGCGGTGGAAAAGGAAACTTGGCGGCCGAGGTGGCTCAGCGGAGGTAGTAAAACAAAATGCCGTCCGCACTTTTCCGCCTGTGACGGCTATTCTAACAATGTGGAATATAAAAAGGGCATGGCTAAAGTTTATAGCTCGACATACCAATCGGGTTCGTGTTGGGGCAAGTGGGTGGGTAGAGTAGAGTAGAAATCGACGCACTCTCAAGGGTATTGCCAAAGTCAACAGGGATGCTCAGAAGCTATGGAAGGCGAATACAATAAACTTTTGCATACGAGTACCCATACATAAAGAAGCTATCGATTTCAGTACCACTTGGGATCTGCTTGAACATAGAGCCCGACACCCCTCCTAGCAGGGCCCCACGTCCTTCTTCCCACCTCCAGTCCTTGCTATTCCAAAGCACCCCGCCATAGAAAATCCAATGACCAACACTTGAAGCTAGGCTTGTCTTGTATGTTTGTGAACAATGATTCAAATAGCTATGATTGTAATAACAACAATTTACCTTTTGTGACTTATGTTCGTCATTTTTGAGGTAGAACCAAACATTTTACTTAGACAAAATTTTGTATGTGTTGTGTATATGCTGCGTGGTTGTGGTTCTTTACTTTCTCGCGGATGGCGCCAATTTGTTGAAGTAATTTCTTGCTATTTGGTTCCATCGGTGAAGGGTTGGAGATTTCTGCGCATATGTAGCGATCGCTAGCCTCGCCTCATGTGTTCCCTGAGACCAAGCTCCAGTGTGAGGATGAGTAAAGGGTAATAAATGCGATGATAAATGAGGTAAGAATGTAGGTGTAAAAACTTAATGCAAAGTATTAAATGTGTTGGGGTATTTATACTACCCCAACTTCCTATTCACATTAGTATTCTCTACTATTCACCATTGTTCCTTGAGCCTATATTAACTGCTCATGACCATAGCCCACTCTACCTAGTAGGCCACGTGGTAGGAAATCCCCTAAATCTGTGACATGGTCGGTGGTCGTCATTCCTTGATGGGACGTTAGAATGACCGTCCAGGATGATGGGATTTGACCGGATGTCGGTCCGTCCCGACACATATCGTCAACAATCACTAAGCCGATAACATTCGGAAAACTTATTTAAGCGGTAAAAACCTTCAACAAGCCCTTGCTAACACGCTCAAAGCGGCTTAATAATTAACTTGATTAGAACTATTGAAACCACGCAATACATGCCGCATTCACGCTGTATGCACTTACGAACTTTCAGAGGGCAAAAGTTAAAAGGTGGGTGCGGTCCCGGTCATGTATCGATAACTTGACCTTTGTTGCTATAATGAAATCGATAGTATTTGTTTGCATCGAGAACCAAAACTAATAATTGATGATGATATGGACAATACTTAGCACATACTTGCTTATTCTGATCGATATTAAAACAAGTAGTTGAACCAAAAATAAAAAGTTGGATAACAAAAATTCATTTAACTATAGAGTAGCACAAGAATCAAACATTATATCTCCACGAAAGTGAAATGTCTAACCACTGACTATGATGCAACTATTGGATAAATTCACAATTATATTATTTACCCATTATGGGAGCGAAATGGAATTTTGTGATCGAAACCATTCTTACTGAGTGAGCTTTGTGGGGCAATGTCACACTGCCGCCAGTGTGGTAAGATTGCTTCCGATTGCACGCCCACACTTTTTGAAGTTTTGATAACAAAAAGATAAAATAAAAAGGAAATTACTCAAAATAAAACGTACGCGTTTTCAACAATTAAAGAGACAAATTATTAGGTTTATGAGCTATAAAGTCAACAAACACCCCCTATAATACGCATCGTCAAGATAAGAGATTGTCCGTCCATTATCGCCCTCACCTTAGCGGAGCTAGAAGAAATTTCATGGGAGGGCCGAAGCAATTTTTTTTCGAGAAAAACATTAGGTGAGAGGGCCGAGATGAAATTTCTTTTTTTAACACACATAAATCGAAAAAACTAACGAACTTGCTTAAAAATGGGGAGACTTTCCCGGTCCTCGGCACCTATCATGGCTATATAATAATATATGTTCTCCTCTACTCCTCGTTCACCAATTAAAGTTGATGTTTATGTCATGATTCTGGCCTTAAAATTGGTTTTACAACGATTTCGTCCACCAAACAATAATGGGGGCGATCCTCTGATCATGAAGCTTCCGGTCCACTCGATTGGGGTGATTGTGTATTGTTGTCTTTTGATTTTTTTGATTTTCTTAAGTCTTTTGTGCTACATATGTGATAAATATATTTACCACGGCCAGTCTTGGTGGTGGCCTAACTTGTCATCACGTGAAGAATATATCAATATGTACGAACTACAAGGGTGCAATTTTCATTCCGCGTTCATAACACCCACCTCTACTTCTCGTTCACCATATAATGTTGTGTGTGCTAACTTGTCATCACCTGAAGAATATATCAATATGTACGAACTACAAGGGTGCAATTTTCATTCCGCGTTCATATCACCCACCTCTACTTCTCGTTCACCATATAATGTTGTGTATGCCCTGTTTCTGCTCACATCATTATCTCGTTTATATTTACAACAATCCTCTCTACCAAACAATAATGAGGACGGTCCTCTCATGAAGCTTCTTCTGGTCCACCTGCTCAAGCACTGGCATAGTTTAGATGTTGACGAAGCCGGCAGTCTTTTGATGGAATTAACTTTTATGTGGTGCTGCTGGTGTGCCACTTTACCATATACATATACATATATCAACCTGCAGGACCGGCCTTCGATGTATCTGAGGTGGGTTGTTTACTCGCTCTTAATAGAAATTCGGCCATCTGTTAGCAACAACGTAGCCGTAGAGAACGATGAAGAAGATCAAATTTCAAATGAGGGCTTGAAAGAAACATTTGATTCATGCTCCCCTCGATCATTTACTTTAGCAGAACTGGCCCTGGCAACCAATTACTTTCACCAAGATCAGATACTTGGCGTGGGAGGTTTTGGTGCCGTCTATAAAGCTGTTTTGCCCAATGGTCAACCTGCCGCGGTGAAGCGAGTTTCAAGTACGTCTAATCAAGGTATTAAGGAGTATATAGCAGAAGTAACAATTGTTAGCAGCTCAAAGCACAGGCATCTAGTTCAACTCATCGGCTGGTGCCACGAGAAAGAAGGGGAATTCTTACTTGTCTATGAGCTCTTGGAAAATAAGAGCTTAGATATGCATTTGTTCGACCCCATAATGGTTTCATTACCTTGGAAAGTGAGGTACAAAATATCTCAAGGGTTAGCCAAGGCGCTAAGCTACTTGCACGAAGAGTGTGGAGAACAATCTGTTTTGCACAGGGACGTTAAAGCAAGTAATGTGTTATTAGATTCCAGCTTTGAACCCAAACTTAGTGATTTTGGGTTAGCCAAACTCGTAGATTATAATAAATCTCTGGAACTTTCGGTTATAGCTGGTACTAAAGGCTATTTGGCTCCTGAATGTGTTTTTACAGGAAAGGTTAGAACACAATCAGATGTTTATAGCTATGGAGTTGTGGCTTTGGAGTTAGTGACCGGACGAAAACCCATTATTCTTGAAGTCGCAGAGGATCAACAAGTACTTGTGGACTGGGTGCAAAATTTGTATAAAGCACGTAGAGTAATGAAAGCTGTTGATCCGAGATTAGGTGATGATTATGACAAACTACAAGTCAAGGGGTTACTCATTGTTGGGTTATGAGTGCTGTTCTTCATGACTTCCGTAAACGACCTTCTATGAGGAAATTGTTCGTATTCTTTATAATACACATGATCCACTTAAGGATCTCCATGGAAAGATTCCAAGTCTTGTTCCTGATCCGGTCTCTCATGATTTTGATTCGATACGACCCCGTACCAGGAGACGTTTTGGTTGTTTCTAGTGGTGACAGCTAGCATTCGGTCTGAAGATGAGGATCACATTATGTCACGACATATATTGATTCTACATCGTTGGAGGTATATCTCATAGGCTGATACGGTCAAAGCCATGTTGCAAGATGGGGTCTATGATTCATCTAATGGTTCTAACGTGAAGACCAATTCCTACGTTACTATTTGCATGCATGTAGTCCATTAAATCATTCTCATGTTCCTTCTTAGGACCTGTTCGATTAGTTTTTGTATTAAGTCCGCTTAAGTTAAAGTGTCAGTCTGAATATATGCTATCTGTTTGTAGATGAATAAATAATTATTTGTTTTATGTGTCGAAGAAAGTGTAATTTCAAAAATTATTGTTGTACCCTTTTATTTGAAATAAGTGTTTATTAGAGGTTAAAAAGTGGAAAAGTAAATATGTAAAAGTAGGATAAAAATGATAACTTAATATAGAGACCCTCACTCATATAATTTTTTCTAGAAGGTCATCCATTTAAATTAAGCACCAAACAAACACTTAATTAATAACTTAATTAATTTATCTATTTATAAATTAAAACTTTTTAAGTCATTATCAAAAACTACCTTAGTTTTGTTAAACGTAGTTACAGTCATGTCCCATGTTCTCCTAGGAACTAGCAAGTAGTTTTATGTTTCCTTACTTTAAATATTGTATTTGGCATTTGATGAAAAGAAGAAAATATTGGTAAAACAAAGTCTAGTTTATATCTTTTGTTCTTGGAGTCTTGTTCGCTCAAAGAGTCTTATCATCTCGTCCCTTAATCTATTTCTTGAAAGATTGACCATCTCTAATCGGTCTTTAACATAGGGATAACTTGGTTTCGATCTTCACAAAATAGTTGATTCTTATATGTTATCATGTACGGAGTGTGTTGATTTGTTTTAGTGTATATAAATAATTAAAATAACTAACAAAAAAACGAGTAGAATTAATAAATTTAGCTAAAACATGAAACATCTTAAAAATCACATTGAATGTTTACAGATCTACAAAATTAATCTGTTTCTAATTAATCTATTCGTGATGTGATTTATTGGCTCTTTTTCGAGCTTAATTTGCTTTGTTTGATGGGCTTAATTAACTTGGGCTTTATCGGTTTAGGCTTGTTGAATTGTCAATCTTAGGCCGTACAAGACCCAACTTTAGATCGAATAGTCATGGTCAAACAGTTCAGCTCGATTGGAACTTGGACTCGGCTCATCTCGTCACAGAGTTCATGTATTGTTGTTTTTGTGCTTGTTTGCTACTTTTCAAGAGTAAAGATCAAATAAGAAAAAAATAAGAATGAGAAAGTGAGAAGAAATCATAAGCATTATAAGATGCACTCTAGTTAGATCATCTTCTTTAAAATTCTCCTCTTATATAAAATGTGGTTAGAATATTTTCATTTTTCTCATTTTAATATTACTTCTTGATCTCTTCCACACTTTTAGGTTACTAAACAACGAAACAAATGTTAATTATATTTTGAAATGTATGGGCTCACAAGAATTATCTAAGGATTTTAGTGATCGATGTTAGTCTACTCACATTATATCTCATGAAAGTGGTAAATGATTTCTTTATAGAAGAATTAAACCTTGCTTATATCATATATTCATATTCTATACACATCACACAACATTTCATTCAAACAATTTTAACAGCTCATATAGCCATATATGTGTGATGATCAACTCGCATCTTATGCATTTAATCAAATAAGTATTGATTGATTGATTCTATAAACAGGTTTTCTTTTTCTTTCTACAAGACTCGGTCTCTTTGTCCTTATTATAAGATGAATACAAATATCGATTTAAAGGCTAGTTTGTTGCATATGCTAAATCGCAATCGCGATTCCCTGAAAGTGAGTTAAGTTTATTATGATATGCACGTTAATTTTGTGTCACTTCTGTAAATTAGTTAGGTCCTTTTATGTGTCATTTAGATAGTTAGTACATATGTTCAGAAGAAGAAAAAAGAAAAGACATTGAGTACAATGTTATGGTGTTTAATTGTTTGAAGTTTTATATGACAGTGTTGCAAGGCGAATTAGTTTCTTGGAAAAAGCTATAAATTCATAACGTCTTTCTGAAAAAACTCGTTATCTTTATCTACTTCACTTATTGTCATAATACATACTTAGTTTTCATTTTATTCGGTTATTTTTGTCCGTTTTATCCGTTTTTAAATTGTCCATTTTATCCGTTTTCATTTTAATTTGTTCGGATAAGCAGCAGATAAAAACCGTTTTATTATCCACGTCAAAGCGGTTTTATCCATTTTATCTGCTTTTATCGGGACATATTAAAATGAAACGGAGATAAATGGATTTTCGAAACGGATAAAACAAAAAAATAACCGAATAAAACGAAACGTTATGTATATGACAACAAGTAAGTAGATAAGATAATTTTTATGAAATACGTTATGAATTTATAAGTTTTTCTTAGTTGCCCAAAAGTTACTTTATAAAATACTGTACTTTGTGTTCTTACGATATGTGATTGAAACTTGATGGAAATAATTAATTTCGTGTTTACAATTTTAGATCCTTGTGTTTATATTGGGAGCATTGGATATTGACAGAGGTATTAATGACAAATAAAAAGGTGTATGATATATTCGAGTTTTTGGTAACGGTTTCCATTAAAAAGTCTGCCTAAATCATCATAGTTTTAGATTTATAGACATTTGTAATGAAGAAATCGTCTTGGTGCATACACTTAACTTGGGAAGTGATTGATACAAATCGCTCATGATTTGGCCAAGACATGCACTCGGCTTATCTACATGAAGAGTCTTGTATGGACAACACGCATCTTGTTTTGCAGGGGATGTAAAATCGTGCGATGTCTTGTTAGAATCCAATTTGAACCCAAACTTATGTATTTACTAGGGGTTCCATAATGAAAAGCACAAAAGTCAGAACTTCACCCACATCTAAAGTTGCTTTGCATTTTATCATATCATGAATCTACTAGCTGGAATGTTAAATTATAATCAAGCAAGTTTTTTTTTTTTTTTTTTTTTTTCATTATCCTTCCTGTAAGACTCGGTCTCTTTGACTATATTATAAGATGAATACCAACTTTTCCTATAATATATGGACATAAATGTTGCTTTACACTTTATAAGTGGTTAAGATTTCAAAGAGACCAAATTCATTTTTTCATCTTTGATGACAAGAGAAATTAACGATGTTAGGTTGGTCATTATTGATACGAAATTTCTTGGAAAAACCCTCCAAAGACTTGGAAATTTTTTTATTACATTTTCATATGTTTCTTTCGTTTCGTATCCGCTTTTAAACGTTTCTTACATTTTCGCCCGTTTTAAATACGCTTTCGTCGGTTTTCTTACGTTTCATCCGTTTTATAGGTTTCGTCCGCTTTCTCTACGTTTTCATCCGCTTTATCGTTTTGTTCGTTTTAACGTTTCCTTACGTTTTTCCGTTTTATACAATTTTGTCTTTTTATGCGCTCGTTTGTTTTTATGTTTGTTTTGTTTGTCAGTTTTACACGTTCCGTCTACATTTTCTTAAGTTTTGCATGTTTACGTATATTTTCGTTCAGATTTTGTACGCTCACGTTTGTTTTTACATGTTTAAAGCGAAACGCTAGTTTTATCGTTTCATTCGTTTTTATACATTTTTGTTCGTTTTTACATATTTTCGTTCGTATAAAAACAACCGGATACGTGCAAAAACGCATGATAACGAACAAAAACGTGTAAAAACGAACGTAAACGTTTAAAAACGAACGTAAACGTATCAAAACAAGCAAAAACTTTTTAAAACATGTAAAAACGAATGTAGACGTATAAAAGAAAACGAAAACGTATAAAAACGAGCAAAAACGTAATAAAATGGACAAAAACGCGAAAAACGGACGAAAACAAAACAAAAGCGAAGAAACGCGCGAAGCGTATAAAGCGGACAAAATGTAAGAAAATGTTTAAAAGCGGACAAAGCGTAAGAAAGCGAGATGAAAACTTATAAAACGGATGGAAAAGTAAGAAAACGGACGAAAGCGTATAAAAGCGAGCGAAAATGTGAAAACATTTAAAAGCGGACGAAAACGTAAGAAAGCAAATGAAAATGTTTAAAAGCGGATGAAAACGTAAAAAATGGACAAAAACTTATATAAACGGACAAGAACGTATAAAAGCGGACGAAAACGTTTAAAAGCAGACAACGTTTAAAACCGTAAAAACGTTTAAAATGAAGCGAAACGTATAAAAGCGGATGAAAGCGTAAGCGGCGAGACGACGTATAAAAGCGTACAAAACGGACGAAACGTAAAAACGGACGAAAACATATAAAGCGGACGGAAACGTATAATAACGGATGAAACGTGTGAAAGCGAATAAAACGTAAGAAAAGTAATTTTAAATTATTTACTAATAACCGTTAATATAAAGAACTAAATATGAACGCTAATGACATTGAGATCAGACAATAACAAAAATTCAAAGTTTTGTATTCTGATGAAAAAATAGTGGTTCACATGATTCAAAAAGTGATCAACTTCTTTTCATTTTTAGCATTATCCTTCCAAATATTTTTTGAACGATTGAGAATCAATTTTTCAAACATAGCATGTCTCTCATTCAAGGAGGAAGGCATAGAGTTGCTCATAGTTTGTGTTCAATCCTTTAGTAAGCTTCGCTGTAACAAACTTGTGCCATTCGGGATTCATGTTGTTCACAAATTTTGAATTCAACCGAATGTTAGCATAGTCATTCGATGTTCCTCATGTCATTAACTAACTTATGAAATCTCACAGTACTATCATAGACATTCTCATCTCGGTTTCATCTTGAAGTGCTCAAATCGCATAGAGTGGGATTCTCTGCTTCCATAGTTAATTTCGATCCGAGAGAAGCATCTTGACATTATCCCATACCGCCTTTGCATCGGTGTTGTGATTGATCGACTAGATGTCTTTAGAAGACCTTGAAGAACAATGTTAAGCCCCGATATCTCAGACGAATCTCTTTTCTCCTTATCATCAAGCTCATCATACATTTTAGGTCCGTCCATTCCAAATAGAGTTCCATCATCATTAGTATCAAGTATATCTCTAGTCGCCTCAACTCGATACGGTCCTTCATCAATTGATTTGAGAATGTTGACACCATTTTCCTTTCCAAAAGATAACTGATTCTGAGCCCAAGAATCGTAGTCGCCTGCTGCAATGGCGTGACGAGTATCCGAGCCACCGCTTGAACATCCCTCGATGAAGTGGAGATGACAAGAGAACGTTGGTAGACATGTTAATGCATTATACGATTTTATAACTCTATGATTAAACCGGAAATAGATTCTCACGGATTTTACTAAATCAAGAGAAAACCGTAAACAATCACTCAAGTCGCTAGAAGATACCGTGACTAAGTCGCTAGAAGATAATGCACTAAGTCGCTAGAAGATAAAGTAAGTCGCTAACACTTAATTCGCAGACGCTAAGTCGCTAGAGTCCCAGTCAGACAAAAGCAAGTCGCTAAGTAGTAACTCGCTAACCCTCAAGTCGCTAGCAAAATTTTGGCAAGAATTGCCACACAAGTCGCTAGAGATACAAGTCGCTAAAGAGCAACTCGCTATGCACAAGTCGCTACCACAGTCGCTACTGTAGTGGAGAGTCCACTACTTGTACTTTAACTCGCTAGATCTAACTCGCTAGGTTTAACACCGTAACTCACACAATTTTGTAAAGCAAGTCGCTACGAAGAAAATTATCCGTGAACTAAGTCGCTAGCATGAAAAACCATATAAACATCACTTTTCAATCCAAAACAACCCAACCAAGATGATTCAAGCTACCAAATGAAAACCTAAGCACTTGTGATGATTCTAAACATAAAAGTACTAACAAAATTCAAACTTTAACACAAGAAATCAACCAAATGATGCAAAACCACTAAACTTTTCAAACTCAAAACCACCTAAAACCACTAGAAATCCAGATGTGCAAGATATGATCCAACCATGGCTCTTGATACCAATTGTAATATATAACTTTTCACATACACATCAAACCATAACAACCATGTGGCGAATAAGGAATTCTAGAGAGAAAGTTAGAGGTTTAGAACTTAGTGAGAGAAAGTGAAGATATTATTATGAGCTCCAACTCTCTACCTTGAAGGTGTAGAGTATTTATAGTCTTACATAAACGCCACCATGGGTCATGGATCATGCATACAAAGGTAAAGACCGTCTGTCCTCCACGGTGTTACAAAACTAAATACTACTTAACTTAAGATAACTACGACTACGAGCTTTAACGATTACATATACTTGAGGTGACCGACTCTTTAATACCGGGAATTTCTAATTCCTAACATATCTTTTTATAGATGTTTAATTTGTATTTTAGTATGTGTTTAAAAGCACTTTATAGCGTTTTATCAAATAGCTTTCAAAAGAAAGTCACCAGAAAATGTCTAGGTGACTTACAACTATCACAAAGGAACTTCTGAGTAATTTACATAAAAAGATTGCTATAAAAAATAAAAATGAGCAAAATAAATATTATAATGTATTTATCTATATCGGGGTCACAATTTTTGTCACGGGGTCACGTAGATAAATGACTTCGGGTTCTTGCTAGATTACATGTATCATGCATGTGGGTATGATAGGATGCAAGCAACAACAACAAAGATACACAATTTCATGAGAGTAAAGTTATGAGGAGATAGAATAAACATGTCATACTTTTACATCAAGATAAACTCGGTAGAAAGACTAAGAAAAATATAATAGGATGCAAGTGTGTTAATATTTAGTAAGTGCAAAAGCTATAAAATAGCAATGCACTTTTCAAATTTTCCGATTTAAAATAGTTACTTTGTATTTTTTATTATTTACTTCACTAACGTAATTTTAAATTTTGTTCGGTTTTATATGACCGGTTTATATTTAAATAATAGTTGAAGTGACTACATTACCCTCGACTTATGGGTGAAGTCGAACAAATTTTGAAAGTTCTTTAGTAAAGTCGGAACAATTTTTAAAGAAGACAAGGGTAATATAATTATTTCGCTTATTATTTTAATATAAACCTCATATAGTTGAAGTCGAAACAAATTTTTAATACGTTAGTGAAGTAGGTAAAAAAATAAATGTTTCAAGTCAAGAAAATTTGGCAAGTACTAGTGTTTTATAACTTTTACCCATTTAGTAAAGATGTAGACTTGTTTATGGACTTTTTTCATCTTGCTTGAGTCTTAAAATTAAATTCAACAATAGCAAATTTTTCGGCTTAGCTATATTTTAACACGAGCTCAACTTAGTTGTAAGGGTGTACAAAATGGGCTGTCAGTCCCTAAAATTTTAGAGGCCCTAAAATTTGTCTCGCTAACATTGATATGCCTTAGTAAACATATTTTCACAAAGTAAACAATATTTTAAAGAGTAAATTACACCACTGTCTTGTGGTTTCGCGTTGACCGCATGAGTTCTTCCTTTGACAAAAAAGTTGCACCGCCCATCCTTAAGTGGCAAACGTTATGCGCCATTAGTCCCTCCTCTAACGGAGCCCACTAACGGTCGTTAAGTCTTGTTAACCCGAGGGTATAATCGCTATTTCAACACCATAAGGATTTAACGGTGCAAGGACGAATCGTAGTTTACACTATCATTCATCACTTTAACAACAAACATAACAAACTCAAATTTCTATCTCCTCATCTAAAACTCATGGATCTTATTCATACAATAAAACCCACATACCTAACAAGAACAACCCTACCTTCAATCTTACATCTAAAATTCCACATCAACTTCATCACCACCACCATGCGTCACACCTTCATGAAACCAGATCTATATCTATAGATCTACAAGTGAGTAAATTACAAGTGGGTGTTAGACTGTCAACTTAATCCGATCAACCTAATCCGTCTTTCTCTTCCGTCAACACAACCGGTCACCACCACCCAAAGTTTGGTCACCGCCACACCACTAACACAAAACAATCTTTAAAGATCTACAAAGAACAACACATCATTGATCTCACGAAACCCATATCAAGAACCTAATTTTTTTAAACCGAGAAGAAAAAAAAGTTTTGAGATCCTTCACCATCGTGCTCACTCGAGCACCGAGTCACTAGTGACTCCAAAGCCAAATTAGCATATAAAAGTTTAAAGCCATCGAATTTAGGAAAGGCTCCAATGATATTTGTTGATCTTCCTAATCGTAATGGGATTCCGAGTTTTAACACCACGTAAGCTATTAACTCAATTGATGTAGTTGAAAGGTGTTTTGGAAGAATTGAATAAATTAAAGAGAACATCAACTCGCTAAGAACCGAAAGGAGAAAAGGGTAAGGACTTTGATGTCTATGAGATGATTTGGTTGAATCTATCTCAGATTCGGTGTGAGGCTGTAAGAAGGCTTAACGCTTGTTGAGCATGATGAGGATTGGCACCATGAAGGATTGATGATCGGTGAGGTATGCTTGATAGATCATCCACTGATGATTAGGCCAGTGAGGTATGCTTGATAGATCATCCACTAGTATGCTAATCTTTCTTAGATTCAGTAATAGTTTCTTTTCTTATACGAGTAATAGATATATGATGGGGATATCAAGATGGTAATCTTTCTTAGATTCGGATATAGTTCGTGATGGTACAATAGATATGAGGCCAACGCTAATGATATTTTCTTGTATCCATAGGATTTTATCTTGTAATAATTCTCGTTATTAGTATCGAACCATCTTTTTGAGTAACTTGTAGTAGTATTGTGGTTTCAAGAACAACAACAACAAGCGCACCATGTAAATGAAAAAAAATGTATTTTGTCAGATAATGCAAATGTGATAAAAAAATCGATAAAAATATTTCTTTTTATCATGGATTTTGTTGTTATCGAAAATGGTGGAAAATAGCTTGAAAGTGAAGGTGTATTGTTAAGAATAAGTAGAGGAAGGTGAAATAGAAAGAAAGAGTAAAGACAAAAATACCCTCACATGGGTATTACACGTGGACAATTAATCAATCGTTAGTGGGCTCCGTAGGAGGACTAATGGCGCATAACGCTTGCCACTTAAGGATGGAGGTGCAACTTTTTGGTCAAATGACGAACTCCTGCGTCAACGCAAACCACAAGGACGAACGGAGTAATTTACTCTATTTTAAATGATAAAATATCTTAAATGAATAATATGTTGAAATGTTTAGATAACTAATTGCATTATATTAGATAAATGGCGACACTTTATATAACATTCATTCTCAAAAGGCTCAAGATGTAATTTGCCCCATAACCTTAAAAGTTTCAACATTGACAGCCTGCTCTATTGCATCCACAATACGTTGCCCCTGTCATATACCCTCTCATCCCTGTTTGATGGTGTGATTCAATCCACTTTACACAATACCACTAGGGTGAACAGATCACAGCATCTGTTTTGATTGTGTCAAAACTTTCATATTTTCCAATATTCTCGAAATCAAAGTAAACTTAAACACATGAACCAAATTTGATATAAACGTAATATATTAATTATTTGGATGAAATAATGACATTTTATTGAAGTGATCTTCTTAAGAGATGCAAGTAAAGAAGACGACAAGATTGGGTTTTATACATTTGAACTACATCCTAATTAATCAATGTTGAAGTAAATTCTTGTCGGCTAGTTCCATCCGGCTAGTTCCGCGTTCGCCTGAGGATTGGAGATTTCGACACGTGTGACAGACATAGCCCTCGCCTCGGTATTGTCCGAGACCGCATCGGCGTGAGGATGAGTAAAGGGTAATAAATGCAATGATAAATGTAGTAAGAATGTAGGTGAAAACTTCATGCAAAGTATTAAATGTGTGGGGTATTTATACTACCCCAACTTCATATTCATGTTACTATTCTATTATCTGTCGACCTACTATTCTCGCATGTCTATGTTACCGCATGAGCCTAGCCACTTACCTAGTAGGCCACGTGGTAGGAAATCCCTAAAATCACGACATGGTCGGTAGTTGTCATCTGGCCGGACGTCGAAAAACGCCCCGCGGATGTGTTTAGCCGGATGTTGGTCCATCCGGACACACGTTAACATGTCCCCCAGTGTTGCATTATTGGTGGAAGCGTGATGTTACATTTAATATTATTCGCCTGTCAAAGAAGGGTTCGAGATAGCGTTGGTCAAACCGGGTGGGTCCATGAGAATGGGTGGTTATATGCACCTCAGTAGTCTTTTGGGCTTTCCGCCGCCATCGTCGTCTTCATCTTATGTCGTGGACGGCCCGGATAAGCCACGTCATCCCTATTACTAAGCGATGGGATGTTTTCACCGTCATCTAGGGTTTCCTCCCAGATATATATGCCCCTTTTACCTCATTTGGTTTTACATTTCACACACATAGATTGCTTTCATCTCCTGACGTTCTCTTCATCTCTTAAGGTTTGTCTTGCCCTTCTGTTAATATCTGTAAATTGTCTTTCGCATCTTTTAGAAATGGCCGAGATTGGAACCAGGGGAATATTCCGCTAGAGAAAACGCGTCAGTTCATCGACGGACGAAACCAACGGGAGATCGCCCAACTCAGTAGTTCCTAAGTTTGACATGCATATATACACTTCCAAATTAAAACAATCTGAGTTAGACGACATAGTTGTCGAGTATGGTATTCCCCAGGATCTACGTCCGGTATTACCACCGGATGATATGACTATGGACCAGTTACCAGAGGATAAGATAGGCATCTACCCTAAACAGTTAGAGATAGGGGGAGTTAGAATTCCTTTCTCCACTTTTTTGCTGAATGTAATTAGACACTTTAGGGTGCACATTTCTCAACTAGTTCCGCTAGGATTGAACCGGGTGATTCTCTTTGAGATTAGATGTTATAGCCTTAACATTCACCCTGTGGTTTCACTTTTTTCAAGCTTTACCTACTGTAAGCAAGGACATTGGTTTTCATTCGAGAACCCGCACGGGAAGGGCTCATATAAGTATTTTAAAGAGGTCCCCGTCAGTCCGAAACATTGGAAGGAGAAGTTTTTCTTGATCGACAGTAGCGGCCATCCCTTATGCCATGGCGTGGAGGCACAAGGACTCCGAAATCACGATATTTTCTTTCCAGGCATTTCCCGAGGATGCCGCGAGGCTTAGCCGAATATAATTAAGTTACGCATCCGACGATGAGCCTTTTATGGATGTGCCATCTCCTCGTTTTCAAGAATCTCGAGTTCGAGCCCATTCTAAAAGATGCGGGGTCATGGTAATTACTTGCTTCGTTATCTTGGGATTGATGTTTATCTCCGGATCTCTCCTTTAAAGTTTCTAACCAATTCGTGTTGTGCTGTTGTTCTTCTTTTTTCGCTTGTTAATATGTCCGAATATCTCGAGCTTCCGAATTGGGAAGGGACGATCGTGAGCAGGGCGGCGGTTGACCCAAATAGGGAAAAGTCAAGAGAGGACCAACCCTTTGCGCGTGAGGCTATTCCCCCAAAGATGCCCTAGCAAAGAGGGTCAAGAAGCGGATCCCGAAGTCATTGCCCTTAGGGAAAAGAGAAAGAGGAAGCCCTTGCTCGTCAGGGAAGAAAAGAGCACGGAGAGGGCACCTCAAAGGCGCAGGAAAGAAGCACAGCCATGATATTGAACATATTTCTTCAGAGAGCCTATTGACAACCCCGACCCTTGAACCATATCCGTCCGAGGATGTCCAGAGGATGTGATGAAAGCTAATGCCGAGTGGGGTCCCAAATTATTACCGGGCACGGGAGTAATGCCACTGATGAAGGAATGGGTGATAATGCTTCGGTGGCGGAGGACATTTAAATGCACGGGCACCCTCCCGTCAACGAAGGTGGCCAAACACCGCCATTTAACTCCTCGTCACGACTCCAAGGTGCACGTATAGATCGCTTGGTAGTTCATCTTTACAATCTTCTCCTTACTCATTATATTATTATGTCATTTCTTTCGTGTTTCCCCGCTCACCATTCTCATGGCTAGTTGGGTTGATAAGATCAACCTTAATTCGGTATATTCTAGCCTTCGACTTGTCATTTTGCTTTTCATGTATCGATTGTTTTTCTAAATCTCTTTATTCGTTATGCAGATGAAGCCACGAACGTCTTCATCCCTAATTGGGCCCATCGGGATGACGTTCGGATAAACTCCTATCGGTCCCTGCAAGGAGCTTATTGACAATCTTCCCACCACGCCGCAGAGAAGCTCTAGAACGATAAACAACATTGAGCTTACCGCCGGCCTGGGAAGAGTTTGGCAAAGTGAGCATAGCAAGGCGAAGCGGTCAAGAGGTTCAATGGCATGTCGTCCACGCGGTGGGAGCTTACCCTGACTCACCGGGGTTGTCTGGGTTGGTGATAGATTGGCGTCGCCGAGGCGGAATGAGAGGTTGTCCCAGGAGTCGAAGAAACCGGAAATCGAGCATCGAGCTAGCCTAGATAAGGGGAAAACCTAGAGGATGAGGTGGACAGAGTAACCGAGAGAGAGAGTGAGGAGAAACCTCCTCGCCCAAGCGAAAGGATCCGGAACTTGAAAATGAGTCGAGTGTTAAAACCAATCCTTAGAGTCATTGCAAGTGGAAAAGGGGAACTTGACGGCCGAGGTGGCTCAAGCGGAGGTAGTAAAACAAAATGCCATCCGTACTCTTACGTCCGGCTGCTCGACTGCTACTCAATAGTGTGGAATAAAAAAGGGCATGGCTAAAGTTTATAGCCCGACATACCAAGCCGGGTTCGTGATCGGGCAAGTGGGTGAGAAGGGAGGGAATTGACGAGGCTCTAAAGGGTATTGCCAAAGTCAACAAGGATGCTTCAAGCTATGGAAGGCCGAACACAATAAACTTTTCACTACTAGTACCCATACATAAAGAAGCTATCGGATTTCACGGCTGCCACTTGGGGATCTCACGAACAGAGCTCCTGACGCCCCTCCTAGCAAGGACCCCGGCCCTTCTTCCCACGGCCATTCCTTACTACCCGTGAGCATCCCGCCACGTAAAACCAATGGCTAATATTTGAAGCTAGGCTTACTCAGTATGTTTGTGAACAATGATTCAAATAACTATGATTGTAATAACTTAACAATTTACCTTTTGTGACTTATGTTTGTCATCTTTTGAAGTAGAACCAAGTATTTTACTTAAACAAAATTTTGTATGCGTTTTGTATATGCATCGTTGTTGTGGTTCTTTACTTTCTCACCGGATGGCGCCAATTTGTTGAAGTAATTTCTTGTCGGGCGGTCCAACAAGGGTTGGAGATTTCTCACAATGTACGATGCTAGCCTCGCCTCATGTGTTATCCCGAGACCAAGCTCCGCCATGAGGATGAGTAAAGGGTAATAAATGCAGTGATAAATGAGGTAAGAATGTAGGTGTAAAAACTTAATGCAAAGTATTAAATGTTGGGGTATTTATACTACCCCAACTTCCTATTCACATTAGTATCTACTATTCGACCCACTGCTCAGCCTATATTAACCGTCAAGAATAGCCACCTACCTAGTAGGCCACGCGTAGGAAATCCCCAAATCACCGACATGGTCGGTGGTCGTCATTCCTCGACCGGACGTTAGAATGACCGTCAGGATGATGGGTTGACCGGATGTCGGTCCGTCCGGACATACGTCAACAATCAACTAAGCCGATAACATTCGGAAAACTTATTTAAACGGTAAGAAATCAACAAGCCACTAACACGCTAAACGGCTTAATAATTAACCGTTAGACTATTGAAACCACGCACATGCCGCATTGCCGCGTGGCGGTGTACCGAAAAACTTTCAAGAGGGCAAAAGTTAAGTGGGCGGGTCGGGTCATGTCAAGAACTTGACCTTTGTTGCTATAATGAAATCGATAGTATTTTTTTGACGCGAGAACCAAAACTAATAATGATGATGATATGGACAATACTTAGCATACTTGCTTATTTCGATCGATATTAAACAAGTTGAACCAAAAATAAAAGTTGGATAACAAAAATTCATTTAACTATGTAGTAGACAAGAATCAAACATTATATCTCCACGAAAGTAAATGTCCTAACCACTGACTATGATGCAACTATTGGATAAATTCAATTATTACTATTTACCCATTTATGGGAGCAAATGGAATTTTGTGATCAAACATTATTATGAAATAATTGCAACACATCGCTTCCACAGTAGATCGCCTCCGATTGCCGCCCCACACTTTTTGAAGTTTTGATAACAAAAGATAAAATAAAAGGAAATTACTCAAAATAAAACGTAGCGTTTCAACAATTAAAGAGACAATTATTAGGTTTATGAGCTATAAAGTCAACAAACACCCCTATAATACGCATCGTCAAGATAAGAGATTGTCCGTCCATTATCGCCTCACCCTTGAGCTGAAGAAATTTCATGAGGGCCAAGCAATTTTTTTTCGAAAAACATAGAGGGCCGAGATGAAATTTCTTTTTTTAACATAAAATCGCTAAAAATACACTAATCCATTTTGCGCCAGTACTTACCTTCCTGGCCCTCCTCACCTATCATGGCTATATAATAATATATGTTCTCCTCTACTCCTCGTTCACCAATTAAAGTTGATGTTTATGTCATGATTCTGGCCTTAAAATTGGTTTTACAACGATTTCGTCCACCAAACAATAATGGGGGCGATCCTCTGATCATGAAGCTTCCGGTCCACTCGATTGGGGTGATTGTGTATTGTTGTCTTTTGATTTTTTTGATTTTTTTAAGTCTTTTGTGCTACATATGTGATAAATATATTTACCACGGCCAGTCTTGGTGGTGGCCTAACTTGTCATCACGTGAAGAATATATCAATATGTACAAACTACAACGGAGCAATTTTTTTCATTCCGCGTTCATAACACCCACCTCTACTTCTCGTTCATATAATGTTGTGTGTGCTAACTTGTCATCACGTGAAGAATATATCAATATGTACAAACTACAACGGAGCAATTTTTTTCATTCCGCGTTCATATCACCCACCTCTACTTCTCGTTCACCATATAATGTTGGGTATGCCCTGTTTCTGCTCACATCATTATCTCGTTTATATTTACAACAATCCTCTCTACCAAACAATAATGAGGACGGTCCTCTCATGAAGCTTCTTCTGGTCCACCTGCTCAAGCACTGGCATAGTTTAGATGTTTGACAGCGGCAGTCTTTTGATGGAATTAACTTTGGTGGTGCTGGTGTACTTTACCATATACATATACATATATCAACCTGCAGGACCGGCCTCGATGTATCTGAGGTGGGTTGTTTACTCGCTCTTAATAGAAATTGGCCATCTGTTAGCAACAACGTAGCCGAGAGAACGATGAAGAAGATCAAATTTCAAATGAGGGCTTGAAAGAAACATTTGATTCATGCTCCCTCGATCACTTTAGCAGAACTGGCCCTGGCAACCAATTACTTTCACCAAGATCAGATACTTGGCGTGGGAGGTTTTGGTGCCGTCTATAAAGCTGTTTTGCCCAATGGTCAACCTGCAGCGGTGAAGCGAGTTTCAAGTACGTCTAATCAAGGTATTAAGGAGTATATAGCAGAAGTAACAATTGTTAGCAGCTCAAAGCACAGGCATCTAGTTCAACTCATCGGCTGGTGCCACGAGAAAGAAGGGGAATTCTTACTTGTCTATGAGCTCTTGGAAAATAAGAGCTTAGATATGCATTTGTTCGACCCCGAAATGGTTTCATTACCTTGGAAAGTGAGGTACAAAATATCTCAAGGGTTAGCCAAGGCGCTAAGCTACTTGCACGAAGAGTGTGGAGAACAATCTGTTTTGCACAGGGACGTTAAAGCAAGTAATGTGTTATTAGATTCCAGCTTTGAACCCAAACTTAGTGATTTTGGGTTAGCCAAACTCGTAGATTATAATAAATCTCTGGAACTTTCGGTTATAGCTGGTACTAAAGGCTATTTGGCTCCTGAATGTGTTTTTACAGGAAAGGTTAGAACACAATCAGATGTTTATAGCTATGGAGTTGTGGCTTTGGAGTTAGTGACCGGACGAAAACCCATTATTCTTGAAGTCGCAGAGGATCAACAAGTACTTGTGGACTGGGTGCAAAATTTGTATAAAGCACGTAGAGTAATGAAAGCTGTTGATCCGAGACTAGGTGGTGATTATGATAAACTACAAGTCAAGGGGTTACTCATTGTTGGGTTATGGTGCGTTCTTCATGACTTCCGTAAACGACCTTCTATGAGGGAAATTGTTCGTATTCTTTATAATACACATGATCCACTTAAGGATCTCCATGGAAAGATTCCAAGTCTTGTTCCTGATCCGGTCTCTCATGATTTTGATTCGATACGACCCCGTACCAGGAGACGTTTTGGTTGTTTCTAGTGGTGACAGCTAGCATTCGGTCTGAAGATGAGGATCACATTATGTCACGACATATATTGATTCTACATCGTTGGAGGTATATCTCATAGGCTGATACGGTCAAAGCCATGTTGCAAGATGGGGTCTATGATTCATCTAATGGTTCTAACGTGAAGACCAATTCCTACGTTACTATTTGCATGCATGTAGTCCATTAAATCATTCTCATGTTCCTTCTTAGGACCTGTTCGATTAGTGGTTCGATGGGTAAACGGGTTGGATTGGGTAAGCAGGAGGTGGGCTTGGGTAATGTTTTGGGCTTGGGGTTAATTGTTGGATTGGGTTTAATAATTTAGGGGTCCGGTTTGGTTTTAGGATTAGTAACAAGGACCATACTTGTAAATTTCAAAATTGGAGGACCAAAGTTGTACATCTTCCAAAATAAACCAAGGGTGATTCTGCCATGTCCCAATAATCCGTGGACCATACATGAGATTTCCAACAATAAAATTTTCCCAGGACCGCTTTTGCAAATTTCGAAAGTGCAGGACCAAACTTGTAAATTATTGAAACTTTTCACCAAAGGATTAAATATGACAACATATGATTTCAAAAGGACCTTTGGTGAATTTTCTTATAAAACAAATTCCTAGGGACTAAATTTGACGAGTTTTGAAAGTTGAGGGACCGAACCGCCAATTATGCAAACTTTGTTCGTTTTCATCCGATTTTAAACATTTTGCATCCAAACATATAAAATACAATTTTGGGATATTTTCAAGATTTTGATGCATTTTGAGTGTTTTTAAATGTTTTAGCTCAGATTGATTAAAACGATGAAGATTTACACACTCATCACTAGGATTAGGGATGATAAGATTTTGTTCATACATTTTAGATCCCTAAATAATCTTTGGAAGATGGGTTGGTGATAACGCCACACGCGTCGTCGGGGTCAAAGGAACTTCCTTTCTTCGAGCAAGTTTTATAACACCTCAGCAAATGAACCTAATCGTTGTAGTGTAGTAATTAGGGTAAGCCACGGGTATTGATATCGCTCTATAAGGAATAGGAATGCTAGTAGGGAGTTACTACGCTAAGGTTAAGGTTGAGGAAAATTATTTTTATCTTTTTATATTTTATGAAAATGGAAAGGTACGAATCTCGGTATTGGATTTGGGGGTTGGTATTTCACCGATTACTCTACTATTATCTAATTATCTAAACTAAGGTTGTGGGAGTCTATGTCTAATTAATGTGTGCTCGTATGATAGTTTAAAGATGTGTTTACTTAGTTTGTATTACTCCTTAATTATCTCCTATTGATGGTTGAGTGTCACGCCTTATTCCTAGTTGCGTTGTGTGTCTAAAGTTGTAGGTATGCTTTCTCCCCAACTCTTCGAACTTACCAAAGGGTCTTGTCTACAAACCCACTAGAGATTATAAACTCCTACTCTAAGGCGCTCTTTGGATGGTTTAGCCTACAATTACTCGGTAATTATACTCTAAGGTTCACAAAGATGAATCAAGCATTAGTACACAACGAATGACCTATCGCATTACTAGATCATTAATCAACTAAGATAAGAAACAACCAATCAATATTCAATAATTAAGTTTCATACTTCCTAAGCAAACACACAAATAAATTAGCGGGACATAGAGAACATGCAAGCATACACACAAATAATCAAAGACATAATTGAATTAATGAAGTAAAGACTTATCTTGATGTAAGATAGGGTTTAAAACCCTAAAATCTTGTACAAGACACCTTAGGTTCGGTTTTAGGTTTTACTCCAAAGACTCTCCACACAAAGACCGAAAAATTCGGATTCTATATATAAGATTACAATTGCGACGGCGCCACCTTATGTTTAGTGACGCCGTGTCGCCGCCATTGGGGTTTCGTCTTGGCCATGTTAACCTGGCGACGGCGCCACCTTATGTCCGCGACGCCGCCTCTTCGCCTTCTCGACGTCGTTCGATTGCATCTAGGCCGCCCGAGTAGCGACGGCCTACTCTTCCATAACCGGACGCCGTCACTTGCAAATACGAGTTTTGGGTTCGGATCGTCTCAATAATTTTGGGACGGCGTCGCCAATAGCACCGACGACGCCGCTTTATACTTTCAAAGAATCGTGAGTGTCTCGATTTTGACTTTGGCCATTTTCTTCATATATTCGCCTTTTCGTCCAAATAAGTGACATTCCAAAGATTTTGCCTTCACGAGACCTAAAAAGTGAAAAGGAACGATATTAAGCAATAACGGATACAAAAGTGATCAAATAAGGACTTAAACGACCCTCAAAATGGTACCTTTTAAAACCTTATCAAATATCCCTACACTTGTTATTTGCTTGTCCTCAAGCAAATGTGCTTTTAGCCAATTAATTTATAAGTTGGGGTCATGAAGCATTAATTCAAAACGGTCCACAACACATATAAGCCCCGAAAGTCATAACAAGCACGGAATTACATACTAGCACCTCACATGGGGTGTTTGGATACTCACATCTCTCTCGGTGTATATATGAAATATAACAAAATAGGAAATGGAAGATAAACACTCATTAACCGGTCCTAGTACATAGATTACCATAGGCTTGAGAATAGATCAAACCTCCATCGCTTTGGCGTAAGCACCTAGGAAAGACTATCAAAGAGGTCTTTAAAGGGTTGTAACGTTAGGCTTACGGTAGGAAATAAGGGTTTGGTAGGATAGGCTATTTAGTGGTGGTAAGTCAAAATCTCTATGTTAAATGCATATGAAGAATGGCGTTTCTAAGCCAAGACTCGACACTCTAAAACTCTAGGCAATGGAAATAATCAAACATAATTATAAAGGATAGATGTAGGATGGTAGCTCGTATGTATATATATATATATATATATATATTTTTTTATCACTCTATTTTTTTTTTTCTTTTTTTTTTTCTATTTTTTTTTTTTTTTTTTTTTTTTTTTCATACACTTTTACTCTACCATCCTCTATGATAACATCAAAATACTAGGGATTTATAGGCATATCCCTACACTTGAGTTTTTATTACTCTAACACTAATTTGACCCGAATTGAAAAGATCAAAACACTTGGGGTACATTATTACGCAAACAAAGGGAATTTGAATTTAACGCTCCTTCCGTCATTTCATAAACTTTAACTTTTCCCATGAATCCCAATCATCCCAAAATCGTATACAAAGGATATGACTCGACTTAGCAACTTATGCAAGCAACTAGATAATTGAACTAAGGGTTTAGGTGATAACAAACATTTGCACTAAAAGTGAGTGCATAAGGGGTAGGCTAAGGCGATTTGGGTGTATATTTGGGGTGGGGTGTAAACAATGTTTTCATTGATATTCGGAAAACCGAAATATCACGAGAACCGCGAAAAGGATAGGCTCGAGGGTTAACTAGGGTATCGTGTACTAAAAATGAGTACAACGCAAAGGGTATGGGGAATTACTCAACCAAGTGGAAGAAGTAATTATATTACGGTGTATCAAACAAGGGTTATCCTAATGCCTCTTATCATTTAGTTATTCCTAACTACACAAGTGTAGCCTCACTTGCGATCTCTGAATGCATCACAAAACAAGTTCTAGAATCTAATATACTACCGGTTCACACTCTAAGCATTAAAGATGAATGCTTTAATTCCTACTAATCTAAGGCGATCCTCGCATTTTGGTGGAATTTGGGTGGTAAGGGTTTTGTGCTAGTCATGCAACTTCCTATCTATGAGACGCTTTTGTTAAGACTAATGGCCCACTCCTATATGTCATGAAAAATTTTAAATTTGGTGCCAAAATTACCCTAACCGACATTTTCTCATGGTTTATTACACAAATACAATTGACGAAGCAAATAATCAAGGATAAGCATAGTTTCAAAGTTCCGCTTTATTTTCCCTCCCACATTTAAACCGAACATTGTCCCAATGTTCCCTAAAGTATCAAAGTTATGATAAAAGAAGGTAATTAAAACGAAAGAAACTAATACTCCCCGATTAGCTCGGTAGGATCCATGTAAAGTGGTGGTTAAACTCTTTCCAAGAAGAATTATTGCGTGAAAAGCTCCTTCCAATCTTATGTAACTTCTTCTTGACAAACTAAACTCGCACACTTGAAGAAAACAAACGAAACCTTCGCGTAAAATCGGCGGTAATAATATATATAAGACTCGATTTAAACTAGGATATAATGCTTGTGGAATGGATGTTTACGAATTTCTAAGAAAATTAAGACCGGAAAATTCCAAAAATTTATAAGTAGCTCGTAAAACGAGAAAAAGTAATCGATGTTTTACTCCTTCGACGACCGCAAAGTTATCCCGACAAAACCGGTCTCGATTTTTCGAAAAATTCTAGAAAATTTACATCTTTAGAATCGGAAAAATTTCGCAAAACATCCATTATGACTCGATACAAGCATTTGACTCGAACAAACAAACATAAATATCTTTTAGTTAATTGTTATTCTCATGTTTACGTTTCTTTTGAAAACGTGTGTAATCCTCCCTACACTTATCCCTTATGTAAAATACCTTTATATGTAATTAAGACGGTTAAAAACAAAATAAAGCATTTTTACAAATTTAAACATGAGGATAAACAATTAATAAAAGATATATGACACTAACAAGCAAACAATTAAGCATGGGTTGCCTCCCACTAAGCGCTTTTCTTTATTTAAGAGTCTTGTAGCTAGACTCGTAGTCGCTGCTCCCACGTTGCCTCACCACCGCCTCTTGACGGCCCTAATGGGGATTCCATGTTGTAGAAGTGCCCTAAAATGCGCTTCTAAGAGTTCATCCTCTCCCAATCGGTCCCAGTATTCGTCCTAGGCTCAAGCAATCCTTGTAGAATCCGAAAATCTTAGCCATAACATAATCAACACCTTTCTCCCTATCCTCATCATTCCTATAATAGACCGATAGTTTAAGTTCCTTTTCATCATTGAGAGTGATGAAAACTTCTCAATCTTAAACGGCATTTGGTAAGCTATGTCATCGGTCTTATTCTTGAATCGCACTACCCTAATGAGGGGTCATAGGTCATCCCGGTGCTTTCTATGAAAGGTTTTCCTAGAATAACATGGGACAAGCTAGGTCTATGGCCGTGCTAATATCATCCACAATTATGAAGTCCGTAGGAAACGTGAAACTACCTACATAAACGGGCAATCCCTTAACTCTACCAAGAAAATTGCAACTAACATTAGGATCATTGGGGTCTTGCCTAGTTGGAATAGGCTTCTTCAATATCCAATTGTAGTAGGTGCTAGTCATTATGTTGATTGGGGACTTGCGATCAATGTAAGCTTTGCCACAAAAGGTGTCCTATGACACATGGTATGTTAAGATTCCAAGGGTTCCCAAACTTAATTCGAGGACTTTTCCTAACATACATGCGACGGAGGTCACGCACTAAGTGAGGGTGGCGAGATAGTTCTTCTTCCGTAGGAAATTTGTTGAAATAGTCAATGTCTACTTCATCTACTTCCTCGGTATTTCCTCATCCACAAGTGTATAGTCCTCTTCGTCATTTGTTTCATCAGTTCAACTAAGGCGATGGTATTGACGAATTGGACATACTTTAGCTTGCTTGGATCCTTAATCTCTATGCCTCAAGGCTCGGAGTTGAGATAGCACTAACCTTCTTATCACTATTAGCTATGGCTTTCAAAAGGTTGTCTATTTTCCTATCCATCTCGGCTTGTTGATTATTAAAGCGGTCCGAGAGCTTAGCCATTGGGTTTCTTGGGATGCAACTAGGTTTTGCAACATCCCTTCGATGTTTTGTTGGTTAGGACCGTTAGGTGGGGCCATGAGAAATCATTAGAAGTGAATTCTTTGGTTTGTCCCCAATAAAAGTCGCTTGTTTTTCCATGCTTCACGGGTTTCATTGAAATTCCTAGGTCCGGTGTTGTAGGAATCTTCCTCCCGCTCCATTAATACGCGAGGATGCGAGTCAATGTAAGCGTGTTCGAGGATCGGTGCTAGTCTTGCGTGTTATGAGGATCACAAACGGCTCGCACGAGGAAGAAGCTTTGTTCACATGGTGTGAAGATTTAGGATTTTCGTAGGAACTCATGAGGAATTTAACTTGATCTTCAAGTTCGATCATCCCACGGTCGGGAGGAGGCAAGGAGATTGCCTTGACGGTTTTGGGCACCACGGGGTCATCCCAACTTTCGTTGTCATAGAGGCGAGGTCCTCTATTATTTCCCATGATTCTTGCGGTGAGATCACTAAGTTTTCCACCGCCGCTTGGTCAATGGATCGCTTAGTGGGAAGTTGACATGATCATAAAAGTTTTGGACTTGGAGCCAAAGATCAATGCCGTGATGAGGCACTTTATGAAGTAAGTCCTTGAATCGGGTCCATGCTTCGAGAGAGATTCACCTTGACGTTGTTGGAATATCAAGATGTCATTCCTAAGCTTAGTGGTTCTCCCGTGGGAAAAATTGAGCAAGGAAGCGAGAAGTAAGATCATCCCAACTTGAGATGGAGCCGGCGGGAAGTCTCTCAAGCCAATTACTAGCTTGGTCCCGTAGAGAGAATTGGAAGAGACGCAGCGCGCGGTCTCCCGAGTAGTAGCATCAAGGTCGATGGAGTCGACGATTTTGAGGAAATCCTCATATGTCGATTTGGATCTTCTAACGAAGTCCATGGAATGCACATCCGCTTTGCACCAACCGGATGGTGTCGGATCGCAGGCCGTAGTTTGGGCTTGGTCGGAAGCTCAATGGTGTTCCTATAGCCTAGGTGGCTTGGTCTCGAGTATTCACCAAGAGTACGGGCTCTTGGCGGATCATTTGGTGGTGGGTTGATGAATGGTAGTGGGTTATCACCTTCCATGATGAAAAGTGATGGAATTACGAACAAAGGTCACGAAGAAGGGGATAGACTAAGAGAAATCTAAAAGAAGAAAAAGTTTACTTGATAGGAATCAGCAAAGAAACCTAAACGAGGTGGACTACTAACTAGCTATTCTACTCCCGTGCAAGGCGCCAAAACTTGATAACGCTACACGCCATTCGGGTCAAAGGAACTTCCTTTCTCTCGAGCAAGTTTTATAACACCCCAGGCGATGAACCTAATCGTTGTAGTGTAGTAATTAGGGTAAGCCACGGGTATTGATATCGTTCTCAGGGAATAGGAATGCTAGTAGGGAGTTACTACGCTAAGGTTAAGGTTGAGGAAGATTATTTTTATCTTTTATATTTTATGAAAATGGAAAGGTACGAATCTCGGGTATTGGATTTGGGGTTGGTATTTCACCGATTACTCTACTATTATCTAATTATCTAAACTAAGGTTGTGGGAGTCTATGTCTAATTAATGTGTGCTCGTATGATAGTTTAAAGATGTGTTTACTTAGTTTGTATTACTCCTTAATTATCTCCTATTGATGGTTGAGTGTCACGCCTTATTCCGAGTTCGTTATGTGTCTAAAGTTGTAGGTTATGCGTTTCTCCCTAACTCTTCGAACTTACCAAAGGGTCTTGTCTACAAACCCACTAGAGATTATAAACTCCTACTCTAAGGCTCTTTGGATGGTTTAGCCTACAATTACTCGTAATTATACTCTAAGGTTCACAAAGATGAATCAAGCATTAGTACACAACGAATGACCTATCGCATTACTAGATCATTAATCAACTAAGATAAGAAACAACCAATCAATATTCAATAATTAAGTTTCATACTTCCTAAGCAAACACACAAATAAATTAGCCGGACATAGAGAACATGCAAGCATACACACGAATAATCAAAGACATAATTGAATTAATGAAGTAAAGACTTATCTTGATGTAAGATAGGGTTTAAAACCCTAAAATACTTGTATAAGACACCTTAGGTTCGGTTTTAGGTTTTACTCCAAAGACTCTCCACACAAAGACCGAAAAATTCGGATTCTATATATAAGATTACAATTGCGACGGCCACCTTATGTTTAGTGGCGCCGCCGTGTCGCCGCCATTAGGGTTTCGCTTGGCCACGTTAACCTTGCGACGGCGCCACCTTATGTCCGTGACGCCGTCCTCTTCGCCTTTCGACGTCGTTCGATTGCATCTAGGCCGCCCGAGTAGCGACGGCCTACTCTTCCATAATCGGACGCCGCCACTTGAAAATACGAGTTTTGGGTTCGGATCGTCTCAATAATTTTGGGACGCGCCGCCAATAGCACCCGACGCCGCCGCTTTATACTTTCAAAGAATCGTGAGTGTCTCGATTTTGACTTTGGCCATTTTCTTCATATATTCGCCTTTTCGTCCAAATAAGTGCCATTCCAAAGATTTTGCCTTCACGAGACCTAAAAGTGAAAAGGAACGATATTAAGCAATAACGGATACAAAAGTGATCAAATAAGGACTTAAACGACCCCTCAAAATGGTACCTTTTAAAACCTTATCAGTTGGTCCCATTGATGAGTGAGGAAGGTGTGGTGACATTGTTAAAATATGGGCCAATATTTAAGGAAATAAAGGTTTATATTAAAACAAATGTTTCATTGGTCGAGCAACATTTGATGGAGATGAGGAGTAGGTGTGGTAATGGTGTTGTGATTGAAGATATAGAAGAAGGTGAAGCTAAGCCAAAAAAAAGATGGAAAGTTGTGTTTACTAGAGTGGAATGGTGCTACTGAAATGAGAAAGGAGGGAAAACAGGTTGATACTTCAACTCACGCTTCATCTAGTAAGGCTGGATGCAGGAATGATGAACATACCTTTTTCCTAGATTTTGATGATGAGCTTGTTATTTTAACACCAAGGTCTGATGAAAGTAAGAACAAAAAGAGGGAAAAAGGTTGAGTGATGAGTTCGAGTTCGAAAATCTCTTGTTCGATATCGATTCTGTACTAGACATATGCGTTTATTTTATTTTTTGTCACAAAGAGTAAGTTGTCATACGAGGATATCTATAAAGAAAGGTTCTAAGTTAGTGTTGGCATTTGCGTTAGGATTATTGATTTCATTGTAAAGGCAGACAAGAGACAAGCAAACTACAAACTCACAAGTTCATACAGTCACAAGCTAAATAGAGCCTAATCATATTCAACGAGCCAAACACCACCTTCATTACAAAGCTGAAGTGAAATGTAATCCAATGTAATTGTACATGTGTTGTATTGTAGTTAGTCAGTTATTTACAAGTTTCTGGATGGTTTAGTAGTATAAATAGCATTGTAAAGTTCTCATTTGATTAATAATACAAAATGGTGAAGTAACTATTTTTTTCGCCAATTCTTCTTATTCAAATTATGTTACACCTTTCTATTACAATTCACAATCAACCTCCATTGTTGATTGTTGGGTTCAGTAAATACCCAAACCCCTTAATTCTAGGATTTGAATAGAAAATACCCTAAGTGTTTAGAACCTTAAACACTATTAAGTCACCGAGCGATAGCCATTCGGTGAGTCGTCTTCGGATACTCAAGAAGAGACAAAGAAGAAGTCTATCCACCAAGAAGGCGAAACTTAAGGGGTGAAGACCGAGTCAAGAAGATGATGGTGGATTCGGTGGTGATGACAATAATAACTCACCGAATCCCGTAACTCCTCACCAACTACTATCAATGAAGACAACATCAAGATAAAGATCAAGGCTAAAGAGATCAAGAATGAGCGGGATAAGGAGGGATAAGTTTGAGCAGATAAGACGAAGTCCTAATCAACCCAAAGTCAAACTTTCCCCGAATCGCTATACTGTGCTCGGTGTCATCAACGACAAGAAGAAAGCAACCTTGTCACCATACTTGTTATTTCAATCCCAAGTACTATTCGCAAGTACTGGGTAATGTATTCTTTTGATTCGCTTTAATAAAGAATATAAACGTTGAAAATTACTCGGTGTGTTTATCTTGTTAAAACTTATCTTTACTTGCATCATTTCATTCATGATTCACAATTAGTAGTTTTCTTTGTTTTAAGCTATCGGTGTCTTCTTCGAGTCACTGGGGACAAAGACCCGAGGACAAAACCACCACGACACGGAACCCATCACCCCACCGGTCTTCTTACGCTGTCGAGGTAAATGGCATAATTTTTTCGATGAAGAACCCGTCACGACAAAGGAGGACGAAATCCTTCTTTGGAGAAGAAATGGACGCCGATGTTCAACCACAAGAACAAGAACATCAGCCTAATCCAAAGGAGCCTCAGGAGTCACCCTTTCAAGCCGATGATGACTCCTCCGCTCCTCGCACTCTTCAACCTCTGATGAATGGAAGTAATATGACAACACTCTTCAACTCACCGAAAGGCGCCTTGTCATGTGGATAAAAAGGGCTACAAGGAGGTTATACACAGGTGTTGCTGATACTCTCTGGGATCAGCATGTTGAAGCAGCTGCTAGTTATGCCGATCTGAAAGCTGAAGTGGTTGCCACATGTGCGAACACTGATGAGCACAAGGATCTCATGTATGATCACCTACACAGGCTGGATTACAACCTGAAGAAGTTTCTCAAATACTTTTAAGATACTCACAAGAAGTCGGATGAAATCGTGGAATCACAAAGAAGACCCAACACTCAACTCCAAAGTGCTCGAGGCTACCGAGGTCTACATGAAAAATTCATTCGGTTTCATCGAACCGATCACCATGCTCAACAATGCAAATGTTCGTGGTCTTAGCTCCTCAAGATGATCTCTTCAATCCACCCCGGGTTCACTGGATACAAAGGTTGTCGATCCGGCTAAATCATCTTCTATGGCCGGAATCTCGGCCTAGAATGACAAAGACTAGAATTATCTCGTGCCAATCTTGAAGAAAAGGTCACAAGTCTTCAACAAGATACATCCGACATCAAGTCCATGGTCTCGAGATCTATCAAGCCTTCAAAGGTCAAGTCGCTCCTTCTCCCTCGTCACAAATAACTTTTGCTCTCACCAAGTCGCGACAACAGTTGAGGGGAGAAAGTCTTGAAGAGACTCCTCTCACACCGAGGGGAGCCAACTCAACCTCGTATCCGCAACACCTATCTCATCCATCCCACCATCGTGAACAACAATCACAACATCAATATCAGTGACAACAACAACAACACCGATAGTCACAACTACACCCCCACTGGTATCATCTTCGTCATCAGTTCAGGACAAAGGCAAAGCCATCATGACCACACCTGAGCCTGTCAAAATCCTCTATGAAATACAAGGAAAAAAGTACTTGCTCAGTCCAAAACAACTAACTACATATTTTGAAAAAGAAGAAAGACTCACGAAACATGCTGAGAAAGAGCAAAGAAGTAAAGATGCCTTGGTTAAGGTGGTTCATGAGGAAGCTGAGAAAATAGGGATTGATCCTAAAAAGCTTGAAAAAGGACAAGCAGGCCAAAAGTTCAAAGCAGCTCAGGATGCTGAGTTGGCTGCCTTTAAAAGGAAAAGGGATGAAAAAAAACAAGAGGAATGCTGCAATCAGGCAAGAAAGGATTGATCACTACAATTGGACCATGACAAGCGTATGGCACCAAAAATCATCGATGTGAAAATTATCCCATATCCAAACCATCGCAAAGAATGTCTCTGTGGGGATAACAAGAGAGATTTTGAAGTTCATGATCCGCTTAAATTCACCGACTTTGGGATCACTGAACTTGATGAACTTGGTCCCATCATTGGAAAGAAGCAAAATGTAGTGGTCAAAGAGTTGATGAAATCCTCAAGAAACGTTATGAAAGACTAAGGAGGCACCACCACTTGGGATACGCCACTCTTCCCGAGGCTCACGGATCTCAACCTCAATCATCCCAAGGAAAAGGAAAAAGGGTTGAATCTGAGCCTGAAGCCAAGGTGCCTGGTTTTGACTGTAACAGGAGTCGCTCAAGGGTAAAGTATGTGAACTGCATGGTCATAGAAAAGCCTAAAAGAGGACTTTTATTCATTGATGTCTATGAGAACCCAACATTCCAGAGATGGAGTGATATTGATTAGGCTGGCTTGGCTACAATGGTGAGTTATTTGAAAGTGGCCTCTCAAATCCAATCCCCTGAAAACATCAGGTTCTGCACTGACCTGAATGCTAATATAAGAGACCATCCTGACAAAGTAACCCTCCTCTCCAAAAAGCCAAAGCTAGAAGCACTGGGAATCCGCCTTGAATGACATCATTAAAACCTTTATCATCTCATATTTTGTACTAGTGATAGGAACTTTGTAATCTGATGAATAAACGATGTATGTTTTTTTTACAAAAAATTCAGTATTCATTATTATGTTCATTAGTACATTCAGTGTAAGAAGAAGCCATTTGCTCACTTACACTGATCAAACACTTAGGCTATTTGTATATCCAAATAGCCTAAGTGTTTGATCGCTGTAAATACCCAAAACCCTTAATTCTAGGATTTGAATAGAAAATACCCTAAGTGTTTAGAACCTTAAACACTATTAAGTCATCGAGCGATAGCCACTCGGTGAGTCGTCTTCGGATACTCGAAAGAGACAAAGAAGAAGTCTCTCCACTCGAAGGCGGAACTTAAGGGGTGAAGACCGAGTCAAGAAAAGATGGTGGATTCGGTGAGTGATGACAATAACTCACCGAATCCCTAACTTTTCACCAACTACTATCATCAAGACACATCAAGATAAAGATCAAGGCTAAAGAGATCAAGAATGAGCGGACAAGCGGGATAAGTTTGAACAGATAAGACGAAGTCCTTATCAACCCAAAGTCAAACTTTCCCGAATCGCTACTACTGTGCTCAGTGTCATCAATGACAAGAAGAAAGAAGCCTTGTCACTTACTCTAAATAGCCATTGTAAACAGAGACATAAATACACCAGTATTTTGTCTTCTATAACCTGTCAGTTTGTCCTCTAGGATAGAGTTAAAAACCATACCTATATAAATAGCATAAGTGTTAGAGTGAAAGATTTTAAGCTTGTGCAATCAATTGTGAAAAACACACACAAGCAATCTTTCACTCCTCCAAATACAACTTTGTCCCTGAGATAGCTCAGTGGTTCCTGTGTAGTTGTGCTTAGACTTAGCCTAAGCTTCGTGAGGAGTTACACCATACTTGTCATTTCAATCCCAAGTACTATTCCGCAAGTACTTGGGTAATGTATTCTTTTTGATTCGTTTTAATAAAGAATATAAACGTTGAAAATTACTCAGTGTGTTTATCTTGTTAAAACTTATCTTTACTTGCATCATTTCAGTCATGATTCACAATTAGTAGTTTTCTTTGTTTTAAGCTACTTGTGAAACGGGACCAACATTGATGATAAGGATTTAAAACATGCATTTTTAGGGGGTCATTTAAGCTCTAAACTCGTACATTTGTGATCAATTATTACCTTAAATCGTTCCTTTTCACATTTTAGGTACTTGGGACGCAAAAGATGAAAATCGGCATGTTTTGGGCTAAAATGGACAAGAAAGTGAAGAAAACAACAAAGTCACGAATCTGTCTGGAAAAGGTCTCCAGAAGGCGTCACAGAATCAACACGATGCCGTCACTTGCATTTGGACGTGATGATTTGATGGAAATTTTAAAAGCGATGACTCAGAACTTTTGAAGACCTTAACGCCTGACGGCGTCACTTATACTTGAAGACCATAATTCAGAGTAAAACTTATATGTGACGGCTCAGATCTTTTAATAAGCGATGGCGTCAAGACACATCCTGACGACGTCAGTGACTCAAGGCGATGATGTCACAACGGCGACTTGCAAAAGACGAAACCCTAATGGCGGCGAAGCGACGCATGTCAAGAATAAAAAGTGACATCACACAATTGTAATACTATATATATTTTCGAGATGTTTTCCATTATTCGTGTCACACTTTGGAGAGGCAAACCCTAGACAAATTTCACAGCTTTTGTGACACTTTTTCAGCCACTTTGGCTCATGTTTCATTGAAGTTTAGTAATCCCTCTTTAATTATTCAATATGTCTATGTGTTGTTTGATTATATGCTTTTCTTTTCTTCACTTTAACATTCTAGGCTAGATTTATTAGTGTTTTCTTAGATCTAATGAAACCTAGTTATTAATTATTGATTGTCGTCTCTTGTTTAATTGAATGCCTCACATTAGGGTAAGAAAACTGGCTTAACTGATATATGTAACTAGCTTGTCCATCTTATTAAACGCAACCGAAGAGTGCACTAGTGGTTTTTCTCGTTTTACTTATTGCGTGCATTGCGGCTTGTAGATCATAGGAGACTTAATAGACTTTAAGCTTCTAGGGGAGACTTATACGTTCATATAGTTAGGGCATTTGGCACCTCCCTGCGACTAATAATAAGGAAGACAACGCTCCAATTAAAACAAGGACGTGACAATTCGACTAATCAATAAGAGATAACTAGGGAGTAAAAAAATCTGAGTAAACCCATTTTCCTATCATAAGAGTACCACCAATTTACATTTCTTGCACGTAGTTTAATTTTAGTTTATTTAGTTTTGTTTTAACTAGTTAGTAGTTAAAACGCCCACTATTCAAACCCCGAGATTTTAAGTTGCTTTCTAAAAAATTATAAAAGTATAAAAAGACTCATCCCTCACCTTTAGACCTATCTCGACATACACTTCGGCCTTCAAAACACTTTTCCCCTAGAGAACGATCAACCCCCCGTGTCCTACTTATACTACACTACAACGATTAGGTACACTTCCTAGGTGAATTGTAAAACTTTTATGGTTTTGCAAAATTCCGCTATCAAGTTTTTGGCGCTGCTGCCGGGGAATAGTTTAAGTTTCGATTTATATTTCGTTTAGGTCTACTCACTAGATTCCTATCAAGTGAGATTTTTTATTTCTTTTTATTAGATTTCTCGTAATTTATCTTGTCTTTGTTCCATTTGTCCGTAACTCATATAATTTGCTATCATGGTTTGGTGGATGATAATATCTTTGAACCCTTTCACCATGACCCACCAAACCAAGACCCACCACGCCACCTAAACCTACCACTACAAGACCAAACAATACCACCTCATGCCCGTAATCTAGGTGAGTAATCTAGCCCAAGCCACCAAGGCTATCGAAACACCATTGAGCTTCCAAAAAGAGCCAATGTAACCCCGTTGCAATCCGACACCATCCGGTTGGTGCAAAATGGATGTGCATTCTATGGATCTCGTTCCGAAGATCCTAACCAACATCTCAGGGATTTCCTTAAAATCGTTGACTCAATTGATCTTGATGTTGGCACTTGGGAGACAACACGATTGCATCTCTTCTAATTCTCTCTACGTGATCAAGCTAGCAATTGGATTGAACGTCTACCCACAGGATCTATCTCAACTTAGGATGATCTTACTTCCCGTTTAATTGCTTAATTTTTCCCGCCAGGGAGAACTACTAAGTTAAGGAATGACATTTTGATATTCTAACAACGTCAAGGTGAAACTCTTTACGATGCGTGGACCAGTTTCAAAGACTTACTCCAAAAACTCCCTTATCATGGCATTGATCTTTGGCTCCAAGTCCAAAATTTTTATAATCATGTAAATTCCTCCACAAGGCAAACTATTGACCATGAGGCCGGTGGTAAGCTTCGTGATAAGAATGCGGAAGAGTCGTGGGGTATTATAGAGGATCTCGCCCTCTGTGACAACGAAAGCTGAAATGACCCTCGCGAATTGAGCAAAACCGTCAAGGAAATATCCTTTCCTTGTAATGTCTCAAGCATTCTCGATCCTAGGATCATTGATCTTGAAGATCAAGTTAAATTCTTGATGAGTTTCTACAAAGCTCCTAAACCTTCACGTCAAGTGAACAAAATCACTTCTTCGTGTAAATTATGTAGTGGTCCTCATGACACTCGTGATCGCATGGAACTCCCCGAACAAGCTTTTGCGGACTATGCATCTTCGCATAACGACAGAGCGGGAGATAAGTGGTTCACTTTCAAACCCGAGTCAAATAATCTGGGTGATTCATATAACCTCTCTTGGAAAAATCACCCAAACTTTAGGTGGAAACAAAACCAAAAGTCATCTCAAAGAAAATTTTCAAATCCATCTAATCGTTTTCAACCAAGTGGCTCGTCCTCGAATCATCCCCTTAATAATCCTTCTGTTTCCAACAATTCAAACAATCTTGAAGGATTGGTGTCTAATTTTATGTTATCTCAAGAAGCTCGGTTGTCTAAGTTTGAAGCCGATTTCAAACAATAACAAAGCGAGATGACAAATAAAATTGATACTCTTTTAAAGGTTCTTAATGATCGAGTAATGGGAGCACTCCCAAGTGACACCGTTAAGAACCCGAAACTAAGTGTTAATTCTATTTCATCGATTTCGTCTCCTTGTGCTTGCCCTAAAAAAGAAGGTGCATACATGTGCCCTTCACGTCAATTTCACTCGGTTAAAGCAATCAATACATGTTTCAAGCAAACTCAATGTATTTCAAAAGACCAAAAACACACAGAAAATACACCAAATAAATTGTCGGTCAATCAAACTCTTGAAATACCAACCAATCAAAAATCCAAATTAACTTTAGATGATGAGTTCAATGATCTCTACATTGAACGAGCGGTTCTTGATGTCTTAACTCATGCATCTTACTATAATGCTTTAATGGATAAATATGAGAAAAGATTTAAGTTGGGTAAAAATGAATCCACTTTTGTTCAAAACAAGTTACCTATAAAGTTAAATGGTTCGGGCTTATTCATTCTACCTTTTAGCATTGGAGGTTCCAAAGCTTTTGATACATTAGCCAACTTAGGATCAAGCATTAACTTACTCCCGTTACCCCTTTATAAAAGTCTCAACTTAGGAAAGTTAGAAGAAACGGAAAAAATAATTGGTTTAGCGGATGGAAGTTTAGCATATCCGGTCGAAAGGTAAGTATATGTGTTTGGAGATCCTCGTTAAATAGACTCCCCACACAGATTAACCTTGTTTCTAGGGGCGTGCCTATAGATTATACTCTTTGTCCTTTTTGCGATCAAGTGGTGAAAGACATTGATCACTGCCTAATTGGTTGCCCTCGGGTGTTTCCGATATGGAGAAAAATATGGAGTTGGTGGAATTTAACTCCCCCCCGTCATTCCTGTCGTTCTCCATCAAAGATATTGCTTTGGGAAATTCTGATTCCAAAGGTTGTTCTCGCCTTAAAAATGTTATCCATGGGGTTTTTCAAAGTGCATTGTGGAGAATATGGAAATGGAGGAATAAGGTTATCAACTCTTGATAAGGATTAAAACATACGTTTTTAGGGGGTCATTTAAGCCCTAAATCGTTACATTTTATATTTATTACTGCTTAAAATCATTCCTTTTCACATTTTAGGTCATTTGGAAGCAAAATGCCGGAATGAAGCATATTTGGACGAAAAGAGACGAAAATATGAAGAAAACAACTAAGTCAAGAAAACATGGTGCAAACAGACCACCAGACGGCGTCCCAACCTCAAGGGCGACGGCGTCAGGTTCTAACAAGGTCCAAACTCTCTTAAGTGATGACTCAGTTCACTTTTAGGCCTTAACAAGTGATGGCGTCACTTGTATTTCCACATACCGTCGCACTTAATTTCTACACCAAACGGCTAACTCTTTCTCAAGACGGCGTCAGCTACAACCCTGACGGCGTTACAAGCTCCAGAGTGACGTCGTTCCAGTGATGACTTGGCTAAGACGAAACCATAATGGCGGCGATCAGACGGCGTCACCAGCAAAAGGCGACGCCGTCGCAAGTGTAAAATCTATATATAGACATCGAATTTTCTGTATTTTGTGTGTTATTTTAGAGAGCAAACCCTAAAACATTTTTAGTTCAACTTGAACAGTTCTTAGGGGTCTTTACCCCTCAATATCAATTCAAGATAAGTTTGTTTATCCAATCTATCACCATGTTTAATTCTTGTATGATTGTTTGCTTGTGTTCTTGCTTCTCTATCATGTGTAACTAAATTAAATAGTGTTTGCTTAGATCCAATAAAACCTAGTTATTAATTATTGTTAGGTTGTCTCTTGTTTAATTGGTTGTCACGCTAGATTAAGGAAAACTGGCTTCTTCTTCCATTGTTGCAAGCTTGAACGTCCTAAATAGTGATTATTAGCCCTAGAGTGCACTAGTAGGCTCCCGTTGTATTTATTGCGTGAGCTGCGGCTTGTAGATACTAGGATATTCAGGGGAGATACCTTGGTACATAGTGATCCCGGGTGTTCTAGAGGAGACTTATACACTCATAGAATTAGGTAATTTGGCACTGCCCTATGATTAAAACATGGAATACAACGCATCAATTAACCAAGGATGTGACAATTCAACCGACCAATAAGAGATAACTAGGGAGTAAGTAAATCTAAGTAAACACGTTTTTAATTATCATAAGAACACTTTCCTACATTCCATATCTTTAGTTTAATTAGTTTTAGTTTATTAGTTTAGTTATTAAAAGATAAACCCCTACTCTTTCAACCCCGAGATTTTAATTTCTTTCTAAAAAATATAAAAAGAATCACCCTCACCCTTGCCTTTTCGTCATACATCTTGACTAGCATCTCTATTCCTCTAGAGAACGATCAACCCCCTAGGCTAACCCATACTACACTGCAACGATTACGTACACTGCCTAGTGGGTTGTAAAACTTGCTATTTGGAAAGGAAGTCTTCGACCCGAATCACGCATCAACTATCCCCTAGACTCTATCGCTAGTATCAAAGTGTTGGAATTATATAACATGACTAATCATAAATATAAACAATAAACATCAAAGTAAGTGCGGAAGCGTATAGGAACATATAATGAATAATTAATTAACTAAAGAATAAAGTATGCGTACCTTTCTTGATTCTAGCCGAACAAGAATCAAATCCACAAACTAGCAATTAGGATGAACCCTAATTAGGGTTTATAGGATTATATGAATTACCCCTTACCGTTTTGTAATTCAATCCAAGATAATAACAAAAGTATGTTATTACTAAGTTCTTGTACACACGTACTAAACCGAATTAAAGTACCGCTAGTTTTTATCAAACAAATAACTTGTTATTGTGGAAAAGCTTTGGATCGAACCTAATGAAGGTGTCGATCGGTTTGGAGACAAAACACACACAAAACAATTTTAGGGTTTAGCTTATGAGCACAAGAGATGGAAAAACAAGACCCCTAGCCTTGTATATATACCCAAGTAAACTTGGTGAACAAGTTGGTCCTTGTTTCCTTTTCTTGATGGCCGATCGGTTCTAGATCCCTAAAGGGATTCCGGAACCTTCCCAACTTTTGCAATTTGATCCTTTTCCATAAACATTTAACGACCGTTAGTCCATTACATTAATTACTTAACGTCCGTTAGTTATTTCGTTTAATAAATAAATAAATATAACATTTATATTTAATTATTAACTTTAAATTCTCATACGTAAAGTGTGCAATCCCAAAGTCTCGAGTTCGATCCTAACTCACGTCTATTAATTTATTGTCCATAAAACCAACAGCTCCCACTTGGACATATCTTAATAGAGTGATCACATTCGGTTAGCGTCTAGCAACACTTCGATGCCTCTAGTACAACTCGAGCAAGGCTCCTGGAAAACCTTTTAATGATTTCTCATTATTATTATCCTTTTGTTTCTAATACCATGTTAAATAAAGATATGGAATTAAGTCATTCTTTATCCAACTATTCTGTTTCTCGTTATAAGTGATTGAGCAAGATTACCAAATCTTCTGAACATATTCAGGGGAGAACTTTGGGTGTGGCCACACAAACATCTTGTCAACCCTACGAGGGCCCAAAGAAGATTAAACTCCAAAATAAATTTGAAGGAACAAATTCTATCTTGACTACGAGAATAACCCATGAACTTTGCAACACTTCAGAAACAACCCTTATGACTACCGCCACGATAGCGTTAAGTTGTTCCACGTAGTGCACTACATTCATGACACTTATCCGGTATCTCAAGTCCGAGGATAACTATTCATAATTTACTTATAACAATATCCACAAAGTAAATTATGTAGTTGGGATAAGTCCTATATTCAATTCATTGAATATCATCTGAAATTGGTATGCATTCTCATCAATATACTTTCAAGTATATTCTACCACATCTCTCAGATTTGTCTTAGTTTAATGATACTCCCATATCATTAATCGACAACGGACGATTTAGAATAAATAAATTTATTCACGGATTAAACATGCAAATATAGGATACAATATATTATAAAATCAAACATACCAAGTATTTGATTTATTATAACAATTGTTTAACATCCCTTATCCAAATACCAAATAGATCAATGCATGAAAATTCCGGTTGATGAATTATGCCTCAAGTAATGACAATCATACTTGTTGACAAGGCATAAATCAACCAACTTGATCTATCATAATTTTGAGAATACTTATTTCAAGAATTCAATTAATGAAGTCCTTGTATGTGTGCATTCAACAATCCACATAATAATTCATAAAGTGTGTGACATCCTCTATCACCAATTTATGACAATTTAAACTTTCAAACATTTCAAAGTTTAAAGTATTCTTATTCTTTTAATGTATAATGCAAGCGTGCTCTTAGATAAGCACAACTAGTTCACATGGCCATTAACAAGGATGAAATCCTACCATGACTAGTATTGAGTGTCATCTCAATTAAACCAAGCATCATTGTATACAAACAACAATATGCTCATTAAAACTCCGTAAACTTTAATATCTTATTGTGTAATGTTTGATGCTTTCCTAACTTTCAAGTTTAAAGTCGATGACAATTTGCACAACAATTGACATATTGTTCATCCATAGAATCTAGGAGCAATTCCGGTTTTAAGGATGTAATTCTATTAGAATATTCATTACACAAGTTATCTAATAACTTTTAGTTAGATATCAATGTTGTCAAATCATCTATCATTCAAGAATGATACAACAATTTGAATACACTACATGATGTACATGATGAATCTACATGTCAAACTTAGACTTCATTCATGTTCTATCTTGTCAAAAGATATTTATCAATTTCCCAAATGATATATCATGTTTTATTAGAATCATTTATTTTATCGCACATGTTTATTAACAATAAACATATATTTCAAGGTTGTATGTTTTAATTCTTAAATCTTACAAGTGAAGTTTCATTCCAATCTAAGACTTAACATTTAGCTTACAAGGAATGTTACTTACTATATGTTATACAACATATAAGATTTAAAAACTTAACATAATACTCCCACTAGCTTTTAGGAATACTTAAAATTTATCTTATTTTAATTATAAATCGAAAATGGATTTAATAATTTAACATAAGAATAATTTCATAGATGCATGCATTTATCCATTCATGAATTATTGCACTTTGTACACTTCCAAAGATTATATGAATTCAAAAAACCTTTCAATTACTTACCGTCCTCGCTCAAGTAATTTCTCAAGAAAGAGTTTTGATATTCCATTGTCATATTTCATATTAATGAAAACAAGTATGACAATTATCATCTTTATATATTTAATGTGTCTTGAAAAGAATATTCAATCATAATTAATTGCTTAAGTATGATTAATAATCTTGTCATAAAACATGCATTAAATATGTGTACAATATTGTCCATATGATTTCTACATAGAAATTCAAACCACTAGGGTTTTCATCTCTTTGAAGAAACTCATTTCCATTCTCTAGTCTAACTATTAAGATAAACCAAATTTCCAAAATTGATTATCTTTATGGATGACATCTTTAACATTCATAGTATGAGTAATTTACCCAATTCAATATTTGGTAATCCATCATAATGATTATCGGGTTTACTATAATCCCAGAACTCATATTTCTCAAAGATATAAGTCAAATATCCGAGATATCCTTGCAGATCTATGAATGAAAATTCCATCATCATGAGGTCTATCAATTACATGTCTAACCTCATCATGATATTTACTAGTGTGTTTTAGAAGATTATGTATCTTGTAATTTTATCTTTCAAGATAAAAAACTCCCACTTGCCTTTTGTAATATATAGACTATCTATATATACTTAGCAATTAGAGCAAAACTACATTGTTCTCTTTTGGGACATTACAAATACACATTGATAATTCCCGATTTTAGTTTGTTAATAACCTATTCATAAGTAGTTTAACAAATTCAGAATCTTCAATTTTAAAACTTAATGTGATTCATCACATTCCATAATGAAATGGTGTTTTAACAATCTTCTAGGTTGGAGTCATATTGAGTATATTCAATCCATACTCAATTTTCTAACCTTGTTACTTTTAAGAAAGAAGTTATGGTTATCATGAATCAAACAAATCAAATAGAGTTTGATTCTCCTAACTGAACATACCATCAACTTGTGGTATTCATTAGAATTTAATATTGTAAGACAATCTAACAATATATAAGATAAACATATTCCTTTTGGCTTACCTATTTACCAACTAAGTCAACTTAATGGTATAATAGACTTTCCAAGCCAATTACATGCTTTATAACACAAGTACCTTTTAACCAAGTCACTTCATATCCATGTCTCAACAAGAAACATAAACTGTTATAATCCCATTATCGTTATAAATCATTGATCAACTCAATGACTTCTTGTATATGTCTTAATTAAAAACATAACAAGTTAACGTCTTACTTTATTATAAGTCTTAAAAGACTTTATGTTTATGTCTTTACAATGAATCATAAACATGTTTAACTAAAGTAATTATGAACACAACTCTTGGTTTCAATAGTAATTTCAAGTTAATTTATTTTACTTCACAATAATGTAGGACTACATTATTTATTCATTTATTTATGTCATTCCAAAATTCATAAATAAACAAATTGAAGTAGTATTAGATTACTTCATTTAATTTTATGTCATTCTAATAATACATAAATATTTAATTTGAAGTAGTCTTATATATCATTTTGACACATGTTCTAAATACTTGTCTAATTTAGAAGCGCAAATATGTCCATGCAAGGTCTCGACTTCACATAGAGATTTACTTTGTTGTTGCAATCTCGCCAAGTTCTCACATGACGTAAATTGTAACACCAAGTGTTTCTTGAATTAGATATGTACAAGTTATATTAGAACGTTAGTCTCTTACCTTGCGATCAAGAGAATCCGTTAAATCATATACTTATATGTTGTACCTTGCACATAATATAGATTTCTCCCACTTGTGCATGGAACAACATCATGTAGCAGATAAACAACACGACATATGTTTGTTTATGTGACTAATATGATTGTGTCATTGATATTAGCATAACTAGTAGATGTAGAACCACTTCATTGTCTAATAAGGAAACGTACATGACTATCCTTGAAAACATAAGTGTCTATAAGTGGAAAGTAATTATCATAAGACATTCTAGAGATAATCTGAGTTACTACCAAGATGACAAAGCTTGTAACTCCCACTGAATAAGAGATCATTACATTAATTCTTTATTCAGTAATAAGAACACAACACTCCCACCGGATTTGACAACATTGTAAGTGTTTCATTAACCAGTGAAAGAAAATAGTGTATTATTTACTTCCTACACCTTTGAGAAAGTAACAATTACAAATGTACTAAAAGAATGTATTCTACTATGTAGATGATGAATTTATCCATCAATGCTATTAACTTGAAAAATTGGGCATGCAATTTCTTTCTTAATAGTTCTACTATTCCAACAATTGTAAGTAGTACTTTTAAATGGTCAAAGCACAACAACTAGATAAAATATGCTAGTTTGTCTTTTACCAATTATACAGTAATTAGTCTAGCTTCTAATTTAATAACTCGAAAATATGCAATTTTCTTAACTATTAAAATTTGCTTACGAGTTATGTATTTAGAATTTAGACAATTCTAATTGTCCTATCATACCTTTCTTCATTCATGAAAAGGAATAGGATTGAATCTCACTCTTTCTTATGAAAAGAGGACTAGGTTTATTCTTTTAGTAAAGTTGACTCTACCAAAAACCCTTACGGTGTAGATCAATTTACCAATACAGAATAACCTACGTTTACGGTTTAATGTTGCATTAATACATTTAAAGAATTAGCAAAATTCAATTTTAGTATTTTCGATAATTAAACTTTTCAAGAAAATAAAATACCCAAGGTAATATTCATATAACCATAGAATTTTCTCGAAAACTAGGATCCAAATTATCATAGGTTCATTACATCGAGTTGATCCGCTAGCAACGAACGCATATAATAAGGTAATATGTCGAACATTAATTGGCAAACAATTTCCAACTCCTAGATCATTATGGGATTTATATTTTCCAACGCTATTGCAAATATAAACATGTTTCATCCCATCTTATGCCATTGAGTCCGTGTCTCACTTCCTACTCAACTTAAGTGTCTAACTTAAAGAACTGCAAATATGTCCATGTAAGGTCTGACTTTACATAGAGATTTACCTCTCCATCACAATCTCGCCAAGTACTGTCATGACGTAAATTGCAACTTCAAGTGTTCCTTTTAATTAGATGGCATATTCTTAATTTAAAAGGGTACTAGTTTTGATTTTATGTGGTCAAATCAAATATGTACAAAGATGTCATGCATTCATCTTGTAGCATAATTTTAATAAAAAAACTTTTTATTACCAATTCATAAAGATCAAATTATCAAAGTTTTGATTGAGGTATTGGGTTCACCAATCAAGGAATTTAGTGTTAATTATCATCCATTATACCGTACTTTTGCATAAGTGTAAACACTTAGTGTTTGGATAATTACCACCAAGTGGCGCATGGAATTAAAACTAATTCGCCTTAAGATGAGCTTGTACTTTTATGGCTTACTAAGTAGCTCCATTCGAACTTACAGAGGGCGAGGACCGGTAAGCGCAAACGCATAACCTTAGACATCCATTCGGTGTGATGTGCGCTTCTTAAATAACCCTTTATAGTTCATTCGAATGGGTGAGCCGTTCGGTCATTGTACCAAAGTCACCAATCAATTAAACTATTGAAAACTTAACTCTTCCAAAACAAATCAAATTTCACCATTGTTTAGTCCGTATTATTTTCTATTCAAAATTACCCTTTGCTTAAAACTGTCGCACATAATAAACAAACAAGTAATACCAATAAAAATATAAACAACTAAAACAATGCGCACATAATAAACAATTTATACGTGTAAACAAGTAGCCACATGCAACTTATTCGATAAAACCCTATTAATAATCAATGTCTAGGTTAAATTAACGTATATATTAATTAGGGCTTTCACTCTCTCAATTGAAAGTGAGCCACATACATCGACGAATCGATTACGTAAACCCATAATTAATGATATACCAAATTGCACATAATTGATTCATTAATGTATATAATTGAGTTTTCCCAATTCAAGATTTATCATAATTATACATGTGTATAAAACTTAACAATTAATCCAATCTTAACAATTAAATAATAATACAAGCAACTATCCATGACAAACAAGCATGTATCATCATGGATATAACATAACAATTATTCAATTAAGTCACAAGATCGCATACAATTCCATGTCACATAACACTTTATTCATGAATTTATCACGTAACAAATATATTAAATCTAGGTTTCGATATTGATAACATAACAATTAATATAAACCCTAAAAAAAATTAGGAAATCGACTAAAAAATTTTAGGGTTTCCACCCATAAAAAAAATTTCGATCCATAATAGATTTTTAAAACCAAATTAGGGCAAAATCCTTAACCCTAAAATTAGGGTTTATATAATCATAACCAAAACCCTAGAATAAATCATATCAAACACAATACAATATCCGTTTTTACGTGTTTAGTAATTAATTACTCATTAAAACCAATGACTCGTGATGCCATTGTTGGAATTATATAACATGACTAATCATAAATATAAACAATAAACATCAAAGTAAGTGCGAAGCGTATAGGAACATATAATGAATAATTAATTAACTAAAGAATAAAGTATCGTACCTTTCTTGATTCTAGCCGAACAAGAATCAAATCCACAAACTAGCAATTAGGATGAACCCTAATTAGGGTTTATAGGATTATATGAATTACCCTCACCGTTTTGTAATTCAATCCAAGATAATAACAAAAGTATGTTATTACTAAGTTCTTGTACACACGCACTAAACCGAATTAAAGTACCGCTAGTTTTTATCAAACAAATAACTTGTTATTGTGGAAAAGCTTTGGATCGAACCTAATGAAGGTGTCGATCGGTTTTGGAGACAAAACACACACAAAACAATTTTAGGGTTTAGCTTATGAGCACAAGAGATGGAAAAACAAGACCCTAGCCTTGTATATATACCCAAGTAAACTTGGTGAACAAGTTGGTCCTTGTTTCCTTTTCTTGATGGCCGATCGGTTCTAGGTATCTAAAGGGATTCGGAACCTTCCCAACTTTTGCAATTTAGTCCTTTTCCATAAACATTTAACGACCGTTAGTCCATTACATTAATTACTTAACGTCCGTTAGTTATTTCGTTTAATAAATAAATAAATACAACATTTATATTTAATTATTAACTTTAAATTCTCATACGTAAAGTGTGCAATCCCAAAGTCTCGAGTTCGATCCTAACTCACGCCTATTAATTTATTGTCCATAAAACCAACAAAAAGATGTCCTCGATGAGGAGATTACTCACATAGGCTAGTACGTTATGACTTTGAGTCTAGCTACAAGACTCGTAAATAAAGAAAAGGGCTTCTTGGAAAGCATCCCATGTTTTTAATTGTTTGCTTTTTTATTTTTAATTTATGTTTGTTTGTGTCAAATATATGTTTCATCTTTGTTGTTTAATTTTCATGTTTCGAATAAATTTGTGAAAATGCTTTATTTAGTTTTTAACATCGTCTTAATCACATATAAATGTATTTTATAAAACGATAAGTGTAGGGAAGTTAACATTTGTTTAATAGAACGAAAATCGAACATGAAAATTTACAATAGATGACGAACATATATTTATCATGTTTGTGTGTTTGTTTGAGTCAAATGCTTGTATCGAGTCACAATGAATGTTTTGCAGGAAATTACAGGTTTTAAAATATAGATTTTTCCAGAAATTTTCCAGAGAACGAAACTTAAAAATCTATCAGGTCAATCCTAACGACGTCAGTCACTGTAGCAACAGTTTTCCAAACTTTTGTTTTTCTGTTGAAACTTAATTTTTGAAAATTTCCATAAGTTTTAAAATTCCAGGATTTTGTAAACATTTATTTTGTAAGCATTATATCTTATTCGCTTTCTAGGATAGTTTTTATTATATGTAGTGTTTATCGCCGATTTTATGCGAGGTTTCGGGTTCGTTTTCTTAGAAATTTACAGGTTATATTGGACAAGAAGATTCAAGTGCATATTGAAAGAGAAGCGTATCATTGATCTAATCTTCTTGGAGGAGGATTTAACCGTATTTCTATCGTCCATGCCGAGCAAATCAGGGGAGTATTAGTTTCTCTTATCTCTTTTATTTTTCCCGTTATCATATCTTTGGTACTTTTTAAGAACATTGGGGATAATGTTTAATTTTAAGTGTAGAGAGGGGGAAAGGGACACCTTAGAAACTAATCACTTACTTAATATTTATCGTGTTTTCTTGTAATTGTGTAATAAACCGAAAGAAATACTTGTTAGGGTAATTTTAGCACAAAATTTTAAATTTTTTGTGACATTTACAAGCAAAACTTTAGTCTTAATAAAGCGTCTCATTGATAGGAATTATATAGCTAGCACAAAAAACCCTTCCACTCAAATTCCACACCAAAAATATGAGGCTCGCCTTAAAATATATAGGATAAAAGCATTTACTTTTAATGCTTATGAGTGTACCTGTAGTATATAGATTCTAGAACTTGTTTTGTGATGCATTTCGAGATCGCTAGTGGGACTACGTTCGTGTAGTTAGGATTAACTAAATGATAAGAGGCATTAGGATAACCCTTATTTAAAACCTGTTTATTATAATTACATTGGCTACATTGGTCAAGTAATTACCCCACACCCTTGCTATGTACTCATTTTTAGTACAAGATACCCCTAGTTAACCCCTCTGAGCCTATCCTTTTCGCGGTTCTCGTAATATTTCGGTGGATTTCAAAATATTAATGAAGAGCGTTGTTTACAATCCACCCCCAAATGTACACCCAAATCGCCTTAGCCTTCCTTGTATGCACTCACTTTTAGTGCATTATTGTTATTTAACAAACCCTTAGTTACTTGTCTAGTTGACTACATGGATGCTAAGTCGAGTCATATCTTGTGTAGACAATTTTGGGATGATAGAGACTCATGGGTTTAATAATATTTAGTATTGAGTAATGGGGAATAAGTCAATTATAATCCCCATATCTACGTAAATTTTTAAATACTCCACGTGTTTTGTTCCTTGCAATTCGGGGTCATTAGTTATTTTTTATATATTTAAAAGTTTAAGTGTATGGATGCAACTATAAATCCCTTTGTTATGATGTATTATTTTGCGGATGGCAGGGAAAGAGTGTATGAAAAAAAATCGAAAAAAGAGAAAAAAAAAAAGAAAAGAAAGAAAGAAAACATACAGACTACCATCCAGCCTTTTTATCTTTTGTTTATGTAAAGATAGAGTCAAGAAAAAAAATACAAAAAGAGTTAGAAGTTAGTGAGTCGAGTCTTGGCTTAGCAACGTCACGTTTTACATGTGATTAACTTAGATGATTGACTTGCCGCCAGTAAATTCTCTATATCCAAACAAACCATGTTTTCCATACCCTTACACCTAACGTTACAACCCTTTAAAAGCTCTCTTTGATAGCTTGTCCTAGGTGCTTACGTCAAAGCGGTGGAAGTTTGATCTTTTCTCAAGCCTATGATAATCTATGTGCTATGACAGGTAGTGGGTGTTTATCTTCCATTTCCTTACATGTTATATTTCTAAAAATTATAAAAATACAAAAAAGACTCATCCCTCACCTTTAGACCTATCTCTACATACACTTCGACCTTCACAACACTATTCCCCTAGAGGATGATCAATCCCCCGTGTCCTACCTATACTACACTAAAACTATTAGGTACACTGCCTAGGAGGATTGTAAAACTTTTGTGGTTTTGTAAAATTCCGCTATCAGTTGATATGGTATCAGAGCTCTCATCCTATAATCAACTCACCATTATTCACTTGAACAACAAATCAGATTCATCTTGTTTTCAACTTGAAAGCTTCTTGATCAAACTCCATTCAAATCACTCAAATCACCATTAAAGTTGTTATAGTTTGTTACAGTTAGTAAAAATCACCATTTTCTTGCTCAAGTCACAATCAATTCATCAAAATCACTAAGATCCTTGAAAATCACTCAAAATAGGTATTGATGAGAATTCAACTGGTGGTTCATCATCTGCAACTGGTCAAATTACATTGAATCACCCACTATTTCTTCTATAAACTGATCACCCAGGGTTAGTGTTGATATCAAAGAAGTTAACTGGCTCAGATAAATACAACTCATGGACAATGTCTATGGTTATTGCCTTGAATGAAAAGAACACGATGAAAATTGTTAATGTATATGGTCTGTTGCCCCACTATCAATTATTCAAAGACTTTTAAGAGTATATATCAAGGATGAAATAAATTTAGGAATACCAAGACTTAGAGATGAGAATATACCATGAATGAAGCCTTTCTGAGTGTGCAACATCATTAGAAGAACCTAATTGAGTTGGTTTTAAAGGTGATAAATCCTTGCAGTGACATGTGCATCAAAAGGAGTGTTTGGTTGAATAGTTTGTATGGTGTTTGGCTGAACAAATTGTGCAGTAGGAGTTCCTTCTTGATTGACCACCATATTGACTATCCTATTAGCTTTGTATTCTTGGTTTTGTGACCTGTAAGGCTTAGGTTGAACTTTTCTATGTAGTGGATGCCCCACAGTATACCCAACAATCTTATAACATTGCTCCTTTGTGTGTCCCTCTTTACCATAAGTTCCACATAAAACCCTTTTCCTGAATGCAATTCTCCTTTCAGCTTATGCAGAAGACTCACCTTGACTGTAAATTGATCGACTGAATGACCTTTGACTGTTGTGATAGTTGTATGACTTCTCACCGTTTGAGTAAGCAGAAAATGTAGTTGTCATTGCAAGTTTTGGTAGTAGACCTTCCCTTTTCTTTTCTTATTTTCTAACCATGTTGTAGCCTTCACAACTGAGGGTAATGGTTGCATTAAGAGAATTTGACCTCTCATGTTAGAGTAGCTTTCATCTAGACCCATCAAGAATTGCACTGGCCTATTCCTTTGATTCCTTTCACCATTTTCTTTGCTATTCTCACATGAGCAAACACAAGTACACATGTATGAAGCTTCAAGTGCGTCAAACTCATCCCAAAGCCCATTCAATCTGTGGTAATAAACTTCAATAGTACAATCAACTTATTTTAACTGAACTATATCATTTGTGAGCTAATAGATTCTATGACCATCAATATGTGCATACTATTATTATAATTCAAGCCATAATTTGTTAACAGAATTGATGAAATTCAAACTATTCCTAATTTCTTCAAAAACAATATTCATGATCCAAGATATTATCATATCATTGTTCCTTTCCCAGAGACTTTAATAGGTGAATTGATACATGGGCTTAGAAGTGTTAATCGTTTTTCTGTCTTCTTCCATGCATGATCAGATATCCTATTTATAGGAAATTACTCTTAGTCAAATGGAATTATGATAATTAATTGCCCCATTAATCGCCTCATAATTATCCCCATTATAGCCGTTAGTGGTTACATGACCAATTAAACGTGGTCATTATGCAGTTGTAACTGCCACTTGAATAGGTTAATGCCTGTTACAAGTTGAATTCAGTACTAGCAGTACTTTCATAACACTAGCAGTACTTACATAGCACTAGCAGTGGAAACACTGCCTATCCGCACTAACTTAGCACTATCAGTATTAACACTGGCTATCAGTACTAACTTAGTACCATCAGTACTAACTTAGCACTACCAGTACAAACCACTATTATAGTCAGGGTGTTCAGTGACCTTATGGGTGTACACTCCGTACCTTCTGACCCATTACTAGGTGTGAACTAATCCCTCAAGTGCACTAAATTTTCCAACAATCCTCCCCAAATTTAGTTTACTTCCTTTGCATGAAAAACAAACATCAAGCAAAACATGTGCTAGTCAAAATCCTGAGGATTGAATTTCCATCTTAGTACATTACACGTTCAAATATTCTAGAATCGTGGTGTTCTAAGAATTGAACCCTTCAACCCATTTGAATACCGAAGATAAAATACACAAGTTTTCAAACACTTAAAAGCTCCGACACTATACAAACCATGTGTCCATATACAAATTCATAAATGTTGTAGAGCCAAAGTCCAAAGCTCCCCAAGCGGCAAAACTTCAACATTCACATAGGTTGTTCCTCTTTATTCATGCTCATGCCAAGCACTTTTTCAAAGAAATTAACCATTAAGAAGTTAAGACTTCATCCTCCTTTTCAAGCAGTCCGAGCACAACCTTGGGATGTAAAATAAACATGTGCTCCAATCCATCGAATGTTCGACTTTCCACATTGAACTCGGCTCCTAAGTTTCCTCGGGAGGAGTTGGGTGTCTTAGCATTCAATGACTAAGTTGGACTTAAACCCATCCCTTTAGCGAGACTTTATAACCAAGTCTCTAGCTAATCCCTTCGTCAAGTGATCGCCTAAGTTCTGTTGAGATCTAACAAACTCTATAGATACCACCCCATTCATGATAAGCTCACGAATCATGCTATGTCCGACACCTAAGTGTCTAGACTTCCCATTGTACATCCGGCTATAAGCCTTTTCCAATGTAGTGCACTATCACAACAGATAGAAATAGGTGCTATAGGTTTAGGCCACAATGAAATCTCAATAAGCAAGTTTTCAACCATTCGACTTCTTTGCCAAAGAATCGCTAAGGCTACAAATTCGATTCCATTGTTGAACCGGTGATGCAAGTTTGCTTCTTGGATACCCAAGAAATTGCACCTCCACCAAGTAGGAATACTGACCATTGGTAGAGCGAATTGTCTTGATGTTACCGATCCAACTTGCATTAGTGTATCCTTCCAACATCGAAGGATAGCGTATATGAGAGACTATAATCCATAGTTCTCTTCAAATACTCTAGTACCCTCGAATCGCTTTCGTTGATGAGCACTAGGATTACTAGTATACCGCTCAATTTTCCCACCGCAAAACCAATATCGGTCTTGTACAAGTCATGGCATACATCGTGCACCAATCACCCTAGAATACTCAAGTTGAGATACGACTTTGCCATTATTAGGCATCGACTTCTCACAAGTATCCATAGATGTAGTCATCGAGTACAATCAAAGTAATTGAATTTCCTTAACACCTTCTCAATATAATGAGACCGAGAGATAGAAATTTGTTACTTTCATGTTTAATCCTTATACCAAAGATAACATCGCCTCCCCATGTCCTTCATGGAGAACCTTGATGACAAAAATTCCTTTGTTAGGTCAACTGATTTTGGTCGGTGCAAAGATCAAGATGTCATCAACATATAGGCAAATGATGACTCCTTTACAGATTCATCAAATTTGCTATATACACATTTGTCGACCGGTTAAGAACATAACCACTAGACAAAACCACTTCATCAAATTTTTGATGCCATTGCTTAGGTGCTGCTTGATCCATAAAGAGACTTAATCGGTTTTACACCTTGTTTTCATTGCCGTGCATGATAAAGCCACGAGGTTGGTTCATATAAACCTCCTCTTCCAATTCACCATTCAAGAAGGCTGTATTCACATCCATCTGATGAATAATCAGACTATGAATAGATGCCATAGCAATCATGAGTCTTATGGTACTGATACGAGCCACAGGGGCATAAGTATCAAAATAGTCTATTCCTGACTTTTGTTTAAAGCCCTGAATGACTAATCTAGCCTTGAACTTTTCAATAGTTCCATCTACCTTCATTTCCTTTTGAAAATCCATTTGCAACCTGGTGGTAGATCAACCAACACCCAAGTGTTGTTGCCCATGATGGAATCCATCTCATCATTGATTGCTTCTTTCCAGAAAGCAATATCCTGGGACTTCATTGCTTCATCAAATGTTTTGGGATCATCCTAAACAATGAAGCAATAGGAGTATTGGTCTGAGACCTCATCCCTTGTTCCTTCAATTAAGTATAATTGAAACTCAGGTCCAAATGACTTTGGAGTCCTGACCCTTTTGCTCTTCTCGAGCGTAGGTTGAGTTGTTGAACCACAACCTCATCGGGGACCTCGATACACCGGTGTCATGAGTTCCATTAGGAATCCTCGACTTGGTCTAGGGACCGATGAGAATCTATTCTCATCAAATTTTGCATCCCTTGATTCAATTATGGAGTTAATCGAAACATATTCATTAGGTTCAATAACATAGAACCTAAAAGCCTTGGAATGCTAAGCATATCCAAAAAGATGCATCAATGCCTCTTTCACCAAAAGTTTTCGACTTTGGATCGTGAGTCTTACAATGACCCTACAACCCCAAACCCCGAGATAGTTCGGGTTGGGTTTCCTTTTAGTCCGAGTTCATAAGGGGTAACCTTGTTCCTTTGTTAGAACTCTATTTAGTAAATAGCAAGTCGTTAACATAGCTTCACCCCGAACCCTTGACTTAGTCCTGAATAGGACAACATGGAATTAACCATCTCCTTGAGACCTGTTTTTCCTTTCGTAAATACCATTTCTTTGAGGAGTATAGGAGCGATCGTTTCATGGATTATACCAACAGACCGAAAATACAGAGTATCCATGTACTCCCTCCCTATCGATCCTTAATCTTTTGATCGGGGACCCAAGTTGTAATTCAACTTCGCTTTTAAACACTTTGAATTTATCTAATGCTTCATCCTTAGTATGTAATAGATAGACATAACAAAACCTAGAAGCATCATCAATAAATGTCACAAAGTACTTCTTATTCCCCAAAGAGGAGTGGCATGCAAATCACACAGTCATCGTGTATTAGCTCAAGAGCTTAGTCTCACGACTAACACCACGAAAGGGTTTCTTGGTTATCTTGGTCAACATGCAAGTTTTACACTTTTCGGTGTCCATGTCAATCTTCGGAATTAACCCATCCTTAGACATATCTTCCATCCTTTTATAGTGTACATGGCCAAGTCTAGCATGCCAAAGGGTAGAGTCAGTCTGGTCAGAGGTGGTCACAAAGACTGAATTATCACTATCAGTGACAATATTAAGCCTGAACATTTGGTTAGATAAATAGCCAAAACCAATAAAAACACCACATTTAGACAAGACAAATTTATCAGACTCAATAACTTGTTTATATCCATGATTATTCAAAACACTACTTGAAACCAAGTTTTCCTTATATCGGAACATGAATAACATTAAACAAAGTTACAATCTTTCTGAACTAAACCTAAGGTCTACACAACCACGACCATGCACCAAGGTTGTTGACTCATTTCCCATGTGAAGAATAGAACCATCATTCAGTGACTCATAAGTCTTAAACTAGCTTCTATCTTTGCACACATGGACGGTTGCACTAGAGTCAACCCACCACGCAACATCATCATCCTGCACATAATAAGATTCAGATACATATGTAACATAATAAATCTGAAAAGACTTATTAAACATATTCGACCTTTTAGTGAGTTGGTTGAACCACCACTCCCGAACCATTAGTGCACGATCCATTGGCTTTACCACAAACTCTAACACCCTTGCAATCCCTTTTAATGTGACCAGTTTTGCCACATTCCAACAAGTAGGTGTTGCCTTCTTGTTAGGATCTGCCCTTGTGTTATCATGATATTTACGTTTGCCTTTGTTGTCATTGTACCTAGTGGAGTTGTTATGCTCCACTAGATTGACAACAGATGCACCAGCAGCATTGCTACTCTTTGGCTTGTCATTATCCTGCACCTTGAGTGATTCCTCAATGCGTAGATGACTGCCCAACTCAACCAGAGTTAACTCCTCCTTCTTATGTTTCAAGGTATGCTTGAAATCTTTCCAAGAAGGAGGAAGTTTATCAATAACACAAGAGACTGAAATAGCCTCATCCATGTGCATATTGTGTTTTGTAAACCTTCCAAGTATTCCAAGAAGTTCATTGTATTGTTCCATGACTGGTCTTGAATCAGTCATTTTGTAATTTGTGAAATTACTTACAAGAAACTTCTTACTTGATGCTTCCTCAGCCATATATTTGGCATCCAAGGAATCCCACAGTTCTTTGGAAGATTCAAAGTTCGATAAATGTCAAACAGAGAATCGACATACCATTGAGAATTAGACCTCTGCAAATGTAGTCATCATTCTCCCATTTGCTCCTCCTCCCGATATGCTCAACAAGAGCATCATCCCCATCATCAAGAATATGAGTGGTTAGCACATACACCACACTCATGCTTGACAATAGGAAGTGCATCTTCTTCGCCATCTCCTAAAGTCCACCCTTCAAACTTATCCGACTTGGCAAATTTTGAAGCAATGTGTTTCATTGCGCAGAGACCATTGATTATCAAGAAATAGTTTACTTTGATTGTTGGTTGGTAGCTCCGAGCAGTGGTTAAGACAATCGAGTAGTAACGCAAATACCACTAGGTGGTTACCGGATATCACTTGGAATCGTGTAATCACTTTCCAAAGTAAACTATTCGACCCTAATGCCCGAGTTACACGAATATCTACTTGGGATAAGACCAAATGTTTGTTATTGAGTTAGGCACAAATCAATAACCCTTTGCTTAGAAGTGTTAATCGTTTTTCCGTCTTCTTCCATGCATGATCGATATCCTATTTATAGGAAATTACTCTTAGTCAAATGGAATTATGAGAATTAATCGCCCATTAATCGCCTCATAATTATCCCCATTATAGTCAGTTAGTGGTTACATGACCAATTAAACGTGGTCATTATGCGCTTGTAACCGCCACTTGAATAGGTCAATACTGTTACAAGTTAAATTCAAGACTAGCAAGACTTTCATAACACTAGCAGTACTTACATAGCACTAGCAGTGTGAACAATGCCTATCCGCACTAACTTAGCACTATCAGTATTAACACTGGCTATCAGTACTAACTTAGTACCATCAGTACTAACTTAGCACTACCAGTACAAACCACTATTAGAGTCAGGGTGTTCAGTGACCTTATGGGTGTACACTCCGTACCTTCTGACCCATTACCAGGTGTGAACTAATCCCTTAAGTGCACTAAATTTTGCAACACACTCTATATCGTAAGACGATCTTTATATAAAATCAAAATGATTAGACACTAATCTAACGAAGTATTATGAAATTTTTGAGCCCATGTTCTGTTATGAAAGGACACGCCAAAAAGGCAAAAACCTTAATGTTCAAATTTACTAAACATTTGAGGAATTGTTTTACTCCATTCATCATAAAATAATTGTTCAGTTTTGACTTTTGAAGTCTTTATTTTCTAACTTTGACTTTAAGTATTATTGTTTGTATTATATAATACTTGATGAAAGTTACACGCAATGAAAATATATTTTAAACATAATCCGTTTATATATTTTGCATCAACTATTATATAACACAGAAAAAAATACTTAAGATCAAAGTTGAACAAGAAAGATTTTTAAAAATCAAAACAGTACAATTACTTTGGAACGGAAGGAATATCAAATTAGAATGTTTGACTTTTGAGTACGCAATCATCTTTAGACATTCTAATCTACAAGCAGTTAAATAGATTATACTTAAAGTGCAAGTGTCTAACGTATATGTTGATGTGTGCTAATAAAAATTGAGAGTGTGTAAATCAAATTCTCAAAGACATATGACCTATTCTAACTTTTGTACCGTGTTATGACATTTTTTTTTGGTATATATGCATTTTGACTAGTACTAGATCAAATTTATATTTCATCATAGCGGTGCAATTAAAGAACACACGATAATCTCCAAACTGATACGCACGTCCAAAAAGCATTTAACATGAACCTTAGATAGACCACGAATACACTAAAATTGATTATGTGCTTAAGGGAAAAAAAATGGACTGATAACTATGGAAGGGTTGTTTTCTTGTGAATAAAAGTTTCACGAGCTTTGGTCAATGACTCAAAGTGAACCATTGTCGAAAAACAATAAAGAAAAGGGATTTAAAATGTTTACTTATGTCAGCATGGGTTTGGTTGTGTGGTTATGTGTGGGCTGTTGAATTCTATATAAACTCATACTCAGGATCGGAGAGTTTCATTCTTGCCGGTTATGGCTATCGTCAATACTTTTCGTTGCAAATATTTTGTTTTTCTTTTTATCATTTCAACCTTAACATCAACACCCCACGTATTCACTCATTCCAAAATCAGTCCGTATAGTCATGATAAACACGGGACATGTTTGGCATCACGATCGCTTCGACTCGACATCGACATCAATAATGAACTTTGCTTGGTTGTAGATGTTAATCCCTCGTATCGGTGTTATTCTTCGATGTGTTTGAGATAAAAATACGAAACAAATATGCTATAATATCGAATTTATAGTAATTGAATTTGTATATTGAATTGATGAATTGTTTACGACTTTGATCCTATTTATACCGCATGAATCGATGCAACAAAGAGTCTTACCGATTCAGTGAAACGTTGTAACCTATTCTAAACGTTGTAACCTATTCTATAACCGTTTATACCGTTATCCTAATGACCCAGCCCAATATAATGGGTCGGATTTTACAGAACACATAACATAAATACACTAAACTACCCTATTCTTTTCTTCTATAACATTAAGGTCCAACATTCACCCCCCTAATGTTATAGACGCAAATCTAGTCTTCATAACTTGTCTTTACAGCAATGTTGGTTCATCGTCTACATCCCAGATCAGGTTTGCCTCATCCCTTTTCTCTGATTTTGGACATTCGTTCCTGTAATGCCCAAGTTCATGACACTTATGACACCGTATGTGACTCTTGTCCGTTGTACTCCACTATCGCCTTGACCTTTCCCGGACCCCGACCTCTTCCCCGGCCTTGTCCAAAGTCTCCATGATTTGAGTTTCCATAACCACAATGTTCACATCTCGGTGTTTATCCTTCTCCTTTTGTATGCCTTGGTGAATAGAAGTCTACTAGACATATCTTCCTCATTAGTCGCTTCTTGGTGAGTTCCTCAAAGGCCTTCAATCTCCCAATGGCTTCTTGGAATGGCATCGTATAAGATCGGCAAATTGTTCTATTAAAGAACAATTTGAATAAACTTTTCTGCATCTTGAGCCCAAAAGTTTACGAACCAATCTTTTATCGTCCAAGGTATGTCCGAGGCGCTTGCTTGTGATGCAATCTCACCGATCTTTCCCGATAGACATCGAGTGAATCATTAACATTCATCTTTAGTGATTCAAAGTCGACTCTAGTGTTTGTAACCGTGCTTCTTTAACCCTATCAACTCCTACATGTCGCACTTTCAATGCATCCCAAATATCCTTCGTCAAGTAAGATTAGCAATTTGCAATATCATGTTTTCGGAAGTGCTTGGTATAACATTGCAATTCTTTGTGTTGTTCTTCTTTTGATCCACTTCAGTTCCCGCTGTAGGTTCCACTGCTTCCCAAATTCCATGGACGTTAAAGATTGCCTTAATCTTTAATGCCCAAATAGTATAATTTGTAGAGTTGAGGATTGGGCACTGGAAGTTTAACGATAATCCTCCTTCCTTTGCTACATTTTCATTCTTCTTTGAAGAATCCCCGGTCATGTTTCTTTTCTTCTTTCTACCAATCTTTAATTAAAATTTTCTTTCTTTCACAAATACTAATCTGATTATGCTCTTATTTATGCCTCCAAATTCGATAATAAGAGTAAAAAAAATACTGATTATATTTGTAAAAGGTTCTTAGAAAAAACAAGCCTGGTTTCTTTGATTTCTGGGTGTTTGATCAAACCCGCCTCGCTGTTGAAAGTCAAACTCGTCTTGCCAATGATTGTCAATCCGCCTTCTGCTAATGACAATCAATCCTGCTTCTCCGTTTCTGACAATCAAAACTGCTTCCCGCTGTTGATAATCAATCCCGCCTACTGCTAATGATAATCAAGCCCGCCTTCCTGATCGAATTTTCTACTTCCCTGAATCGAAAAACCGCTCTGATGCCACTGTTAATCCCTCGTATCTGGTGTTATTCTTCTGATGTGTTTGAGATAAAAAATACATAAACAAATATGCTATAATATCATAATTTATAGTAATTGAATTTGTATATTGAATTGATGAATTGTTTACAGACTTTGATCCTATTTATACTGCATGAATCGATGCAACAAAGAGTCATACCGATTCAGTGAAACGTTGTAACCTATTCTAAACGTTGTAACCTATTCTATAACCGTTTATACCGTTATCCTAATGACCCAGCCCAATATAATGGGTCGGATTTTACAGAACACATAACATAAATACACTAAACTACCCTATTCTTTTCTTCTATAACATTAAGGTCCAACAGTAGAAGCTTCTGATATTCTTCGGATGCAAGCAACGTACTTTTCATACCGTGTCTTGGATCCATTGGACAAAAGAGATCGTCCATTTACTATTATGTCAACTACATGAAGCAGCCAATATATTTTCAGTATGATAAAGATGCTTTCTGCCAATCCGTTTACGTTGCCTCCTACATCATACATGGACGGAAGCAGAATACATATTCACAATGGGTGCCCCGAGACCACCCAAGACCCACCCTGCTTCCGTCCCTACATCACCGAGGTGCCTTTATAAAAAAATTAAAAAATATAAACACACAATATATATGGGAGGAGTGCAGTAACAATATGGGTGCCCCAAGACCCACCTTGGTTCCGTCCCTGCATACATAGGTCTTTTTATATTTATGTGTGTTTTGTTTTTCATCTTGTTCTTGGTGTCTTGTGCATGCGGCATTTTACGTAGCAAAATTATACGAGGCGATGAAGAAAATCAAACTGTCGATGTGGGCTCAACAGAAATAACGTTTGAGTCATGCTCCCCACGCGGCCATTTACTTTTGAAGAATTGTCAAGAGCAACCAATGATTTTCACAAAGATCGGATTATTAGGAGGGGAGGATTTGGTACAGTCTATAGAGCCATTTTTCCCGATGGTATATTGATTGCGAAAGCGAGTTTCAAGTACATCTCGAGAAGGAACCAAGGAATATAAAGCAGAAGTAATGATTGTTAGTAGATCAAATCACAGGAATCTCGTCCAAACCATCGGATGGGGCCACGAGAGACAGGGTGAACTCTTAATTGTCTATGAGATCTTGGAAAATAAAAGTTTGGATGTTCATCTTTTCAACTCAGAGATTCCACCATTAGCTTGGGATGTGAGGTACAAAATTGCGCAAGGGCTAGCCAAGGCACTACGCTATTTACACGAAGAATGTGGACTACATTGTGTCTTGCACATGAATATAAAATCGAGTAATGTATTGTTAGATTCAAAGTTTGAACCAAAAAGTTTTGGGTTAGCCAAGCTCGTTGATTGTGATAGATCAATGGAACTTTCCGTAATAGCGAGTACTAGAGGCTATGTGGCTCCTGAATGTGTTTCGACCGGCAAGGTTGGCACACATTCATATGTTTATAGCTATGGTGTCATGGCTATAGAGTTAGCCACAGGACGAAAAACCATTTATCCTTCTGCTGAAGAAGATCAAAAAGTACTTGTGAAGTGGGTGCAAAACTTGTATAAAGCCGGTAGAGTAATGGAAGCTGTTGATCCAAAACTAGGCGATGATTACAATGAACTACAAGTGAAAGGGTTGCTCATCATTGGGTTATGGTGTGTTCTTCATGACTTTCGTGAACGACCTTCTATGAGAGAAATTGTTCGTATTCTTAATAACACAGAAGATCCACTTTGGGATCTCCACGGGAAGATTCCTAGTCTTATTCGAGATCCGGTTCCTTTTGACTTTAATTCGATACGTGAAACTTCTTTTGGATCTTTGGATTTGATTGTACCAATGGAAATGGGAAATCCTATACTTGTAGATCCTATGGTTTTGTCTTCGGTGACACCGTTCGCTCAAGACGAGGATCAAACTTACTCGACATTATTTATGTGGCGACACATATCGATTCTACATCCGTGGAGGTATCTCATAGCCTTAATGTGGTTTCGATCTTCACACAATGGGTGATTCTCATCACACGTTATCACCGGTTGGCCTGTTTTAACAAGGGTTTATATAACCTAGTAATATCATATGTGGTGCGAGTACTTTCCAACTAAGTGCTTGCAGGTTTAAGTTTATATAATTAAGTGTGTGTAGTATATTTTTCCTACGAATGCATGTCACATCTTTTAATTTGTAGAATAAATTTTTGTAAACATTCAGTAAACATCTTTTTTTATGTTTTTTCTCTTCCCACGACTATATTATAAAGAAGACCAGCTATAGGAATATCAACGGTTAATAGTTCTATTTTAATATGCACATCACAATACGTCACAAACAAGCATATATGATATTGTATCATATGCATTATAAATACGATTTTGTGATGTTCATATTATTTTTTACAATCGAAACTCAAATTTATACACTTCCATTTTACAAAAACAATTTGGGATATCCAAACGAGAGTTTTTAACCTAATTGGTATGGTGAATCAAACCGAGATATCCTAACCCGAACTCAAACGTCCTCTTCCGGTTTGCCTAACCCACTTGGCATGACTCCCGAGCAACTTTTTCAACAACAAAAATGTTTTTATGTGGCAAAACGCCAATTTCCAAAATGTACAACAAAACCCACTACAATTCGAACAACAAACCCAACCACAAACCCAATCCTCGCAATCAAAATTTGACCCCAAGCTACACAATCCCAAAATCCAAAAGTCGAGGTAAACGTGGCAAAGAAATCGAAAGAACCCAACCCTATTCGAAAAAATCCGGGGTGACCGGACTACAATACGTTGGTTACCGAGCGATGAAACACTACTTGCCTCGTGTTACGTTGTCGTTTCCGTGGATCAAAATGTCAGAGTTTCACAAACGTGTAACACGTTTTGGTAACAGGTTATGAACGAGTTCAATCGGAAAATTTTCCAACCACACAAAAAGGATATGTTGACAAGTAAGTGGCATTCGTTGAACGAAAAGTGGCAAAGGTTCAATGCGGTTTTCAAACGTGCTAAACGTTTGGCAAAAAGTGGGGAAAATGATTTGGATTTTATGAGACGGGCTAGATCAATATATCGTGACGAGCATAAAGGTATCTCGTTTGCTCAAGAGGATGCGTGGGACATTTTGAAATCCCATGCAAAATGGGACGCGTCGGAACCAGTTGTGTAGAAAACTAGAAGAGGGGGTTGAATAGTTTACAAAGATAAAGAGTAAAGGAACACAAAACCACGACACGAGTATTTATAGTGGTTCGGATACAAGGACACCTTCCTTGCCTTACTTCACCCCCCGAGTACCCCACTCGAGAGTTTGTAAGCACTACATAACATAAGCTCCTTAATGTGGCGGAGAAGCCTTCACAATGTCGCCTACTCTTTATCCGGTACAAGGCTAGACATCGAGTTCTTCCACAAGGTAGAACCAAACTTATCACAACGTCGCCTATACTTTATCCGGTACAAGGCTAGATACTGAGTTCCATTACAAAGGAGGAACTACTACCCAACACTACACTACAACACAACTACCCAAAGAAGACACTCCTTGTTACAACACTAAAGAGGATATCAACATCCTCTAACCCGGCCTACATAACTTTGTACATCGATGCACCATATCGAATGTACACCTCTGGCATCATTCACTAATGCCTTCAACACAAGACTTCGGCACCTTTCACTAATGCCTTCAACACGACACTTCTATGGAGGGAGGAAAGAACTATCAACAAGATGCACTTCAGTGGTCTTGATAATGACGAAGCTTAGTAAATCATGACCTTGAGCTTGCACATCTCCAAGAGGTGGTGATCTCGCCTTTAAGAGGAACCTAGAGAATCACACAAACATAAAACTACATAGAATGATCCTTTGATCAGACTTTAGTGAGGTTAGAATACTAAAAGAAAGTATATCTAGAGTGGTAGTGAGCAAGAGAAACCGCCACTATTTATAGACAAACGTGTCATCGTCTCACGGATCCCTCACTGAGGATCCGGCTAGTGCAAATCACGGGATCCGCCATCGGGTCGGTTTAGTCCGGATTTTGGGTTGCAAACCGGGTTATGGGTTATGGGTTATGGACCATGGGTTATGGGTATTGGATTATGGATACCCAACAAGATGCAATGTACCTAGTCATTGTGTTATGGATCTTGGGTCATGGGTCATGGATAATATCCAACATGACTTCATTCATGATGTCATGCAATGGGTCATGGGTTATGGATCATGCTCCATGGTATGGGTTATGGACTTTTGTTTTTACCTAACACTTACCCTTTACATCATATACAAAGTATATATATACATTTCTATAGAATGTAAACACTAGTTGTTATATATATACATTTTTATAAGATGTAAACAATATTACTTGTTATTGTTTTATAAAAATGTCTTTGGTTTTATATAACTCATTTACTAAACATGTTTTGATGGTTTTAATATATTTAGTAAAAGTGTGTTAGTAAACTATTGGCTCGAACCTTTACGTATTTTATTTATTTCGTTAAATGATTTTACGCTTGTTATCGACAAAACATTAGAAGATCGTAAAATATAAATAAATGTTTTATGGTTTATTTGTATTAACAATCTCCCTTTTTTGTTGATGACAAAACATAAGATTATTTTAAGAAGAAAATAAAATTGTAAAAATTTGAATTGATTTTTACTCTTCTCTCCCTTTTTGTCGAAACAAAAAGAGCTTCGAAAAGAAACTAACACATTGTGAAAAATGTTTTGAGAAAAGCTAGTGAAAAGTAAGAAAATAAGAAAGAGTTAGAGAAAGAAAACTGAAGAAAAGTAGTAAGGTAAGAAGGAGATTCTTGTCTTAGCTCCCCCGTGGTGCGAGTACTTTCCAACTAAGTGCTTGCAGGTTTAAGTTTATCTAATTAAGTGTGTGTAGTATATTTTTCCTACGAATGCATGTCACATCTTTTAATTTGTAGAATAAATTTTTGTAAACATTCAGTAAACATCTTTTTTATGTTTTTTCTCTTCCCACGACGATATTATAAAGAAGACCAGCTATAGGAATATCAACGGTTAATAGTTCTATTTTAATATGCACATCACAATACGTCACAAACAAGCATATATGATATTGTATCATATGCATTATAAATACGATTTTGTGATGTTCATATTATTTTTGATAGTGTGTATATCACATCCCTTTAATATGTAGATATATAGTTGTTTTAAATTGTAAAATGGTTCGATTGTAAAGTGACTCTAGGTTTTCAAGATTAGAATCCGACCTAAAAGAGTTTTATTTTTACAAAATCGAGATAGTAAGATCGGATTGTAATCCTAAGACATTTGTAAAATTATGCAACTCTACAAATTATTATTTCTCAAACACAAAAATATGATTTTTTCATGAAAATGACGGCCTAAATTATGATTATAAAATATTAAGAAGATTAACCACTTGTTTCTTAAATTCTATAAAAGGTAATTTATACTACTATATAATACATTTAGGACATGCTATTAATAGAAGGCTTAAAAATTAAGATTCAACAAATTTCTTATAATAGAAAGAAGTGTTTTACAAAGCTTGTATCATACACATAATTAAAGTTGAAAAAATAAAATTAAAATGTGTTAATACAAATAAGCCGTAAAAACATTTATTTATATTTTACGATCTTCTAATGTTTTGTCGATAACAAACGTATAATCATTTTAACGAAACAAATAAAATACGTAAATGGTTTGAACAAATAGTTTACTAACACACTTACATTTTTCATATAAAACACTAAACAAGTAATAGTGTTTTTATGATTTAGTAATGCATATATACAACAACTAGTGTTTACATATTGGGTAGATATATACATAATTAGTATGTATTATAATGGGTAATACAATGGGTAGAAGTTTAAGTATTTGACCCATTGACTAAATACATTGAATGTAGTTGGGTAAAACCCAAAGTCCATGAACCATACCCATGGAGCATAACCCATAACTCATTGCATGACATCATGCATAAGTCATAATGGGTATTATCCATGACCCATGGAGCTAACCCATGACCCATGGACTAGATGCATTGCATCTTCTAGATACATTGTATCTACTTAGATACCCATGGTCCAAAGTCTAGGACCCATGACCCATGACCCAAAACCCATGGGCAAAGAGGAGCGTCCCACGGTTCCCCCAGTTTACACTGGACGGATCCCTCAAGTAAGGGATCCGTGGGATCCGCGGAACAGTAGCATATTTTCCTCTATAAATAGTGAGCCATTTCTTCATTGTAACTTACCCCTTTTCACACATATTTTCTCTTTGAGTTGTAAACTCTCTAACCACATATCCAAGTGATCTTTGTATGTAGTTTTGAATTTGTGTGATTCTCTAGGATCCTCTTAAAGGCGGGATCACCACCTTTTGAATTCGAGCAAGCTCAAGTCCATGGGTTGCCTAGCTTCGTCATCATCAAGACTACTTATGGTATCTTGTTGATAGTTCTTTTCTTTCTCATTAGAAGTGTAGTGTCGAAGACATAAGTGAAAGATGTCTAAAGGGTCAAGACGAAGACATTAGTGAAAAGTGTCGAAGAGTCAAAGTAAAGGCATTAGTGAAAGGTGTCGAACGTCTGTATTGAAGGCATTAGTGAAAGGTGCCTAGAAGTCAAGTCAAAAGGCATTAGTGAAGGGTGCCTAGAAGTCAAGTCACAAGGCATTAGTGAAGGGTGCCTAGAAGTCGAGTCAAAGGCATTAGTGAAAGGTGCCTAAGGTGTACATTTGATATGGTGTGTCGATGTACAAGATAGATTTTTATTGGGTCAAAGGATATTGATATCCTTGTTGATGTTGTCATAAGGAGTGGATCTCCTTACCAGATAGGATTTGTGTAGTGTTGGGTAGTAGTTCCTCCTTTGTAATGGAACTCGGTATCTAACGATATACGAGAAACAAGCATTGGGACTATAAGTTTTCAAATTGGGTAAGCCGAAAGTACGCTCCAGACTAGCCTACTAGGCACGTGCCTATCCATTGCAAGTTGACAAGTTACTATACACCCACATGCAACCACTGTTTCCCCTCCTATATAAACAAAAGGTTGTAACCGAGTTAAGTAGATATTCAAACACAGAAAAATAATACAAAGTATTATAGTTAAGATCCCCTTCTCCTAAGAACAAGAAAGCAAAGCTAGCTACCTCTTGTTGTTTGATTTTGGGGAGTTAATTTGTCATCAACCGGGGTAGTTTTTCGTAGGCTATTCCTTGTAAATCTTTGATTCATTTATAATAAGATTTATAACGTTGAAAAGTACAAATGGTGTTATTAGCGAGTCTGAGTCGTTCTCAAGCAAACCCAACCTCAACAATGTTGATGTTCATCAGTTTTCGTCACTTGACAAAAATGTTGTTCTTATTACTCATGGTTTGCATGAACGTGTGCAAAGCGGACCCAACACTTTATATTTAAAAAAATACAACAACATGTTGTTGTTATTTATAAATATTATTATCACTATATATTACACTAATGTATTTCACAGAACTATAAATATAAAAAGAAAAAAAAACAAGTTACTGAGACATGTAAATGAATACACGAGATTATAACTATACAAACGACTCGTGTTATTCATCTTTATGAGATTAACCAATGATATCCGGAAAAGTATTCGCTTTTAATTATATATACGCATTCAATAACGACTCATGTTATTCATCTTTATAAATTTAACATGCGTACGAATTTAACAATTAAATACGGTTAAAATTATTATTAACCATGAGATAGGCTCGTTGTGTATTGGTTGATTTCCTTCAGTAACCTAGTAGGTTTTACGCCAACGCTAACGTTGAGCGCTATCGTATACTGCTCGGAGGCTAGATTCCGACCGTAGTATGTTGGAACTACATAATTATAGTTAAAAGTGCAAAATCAGTGGCTATTGACATATTTCTTTCATCTGTGTAGTTTTGTGCAATACAACAATCTTCTTTTTATAAACATGCTTGCTATAATAGCATAGTTTGTCGAGACATGAAGCGTATTCGCGGAGGTCCTAAGTTTGGTCCGGTATGTTTAGGTTTATTCGAGTCACCTTCTTCGTGTTCTTGTAGGTACAATGTCATTTTTTTTCTACCCCTTAAATTATTTCAACTTTCAAGAGGAACAAACATGGTCAACATATTAAACTAAAAATCACGAAATTTCATGGAAATAAACCTTTAACATAATAAACACTCTATATAGTAAGACGATCTTTATATAAAATAAAAAAGATTAGACATTAATCGATCTAAAGAAATTTTTTTTAGCCCATGTCCTTTCTATGTTATAAAAGGACACGCCAAAAAGGCAAAAACACCTATCATATTTAATTTACTAAACACTTGAGGAATTGTTTTATCAAATTAGAATGTTTGACTTTTTATGTACCGTGTTATGACATTTTTTGTAAGCATTTTGACTAGCACTAGATCGAATTCATATTTCATCATACGGTGCAATTAAAGAAGACACTATAATCTCCAAACTAATACGCACGTCCAAAAAAGCATTTAACATGAACCTTCACTAGACCACGAACAAACTGATATTGACTATGTGCTTAAGGGAAAAAAATGGACTGGTAGCTAAAAGATGGAAGGGTTGTTTTCTTGTGAATAAAAGTTTCACGAGCTTTAATTTGGTCAAAGACTCAAAGTCAACCATTGTCGAAAAACAAAAAAGAAATTAAGAGGTTTAAAAATGTTTAATTATGTCAGCAAGTCTTGAAGCAGGCATGGGTTTGGTTTTGTAGTTATGCATGTGTGGGTTGTGTTGAGTTTATGATATATAAAATATAATAAAACATAAAGACATCAAGAGTACACAGCGGAAGACTAAAGATCATAACAAATAAATTAATTAACTGAAAGTATGCGTAACGTACCTCTTGCGAATGTCAGATCTCTTGAGCAAACCAAAGAAGTGGTTTAGAGAGTTGTCCCTTACCGTTCTACAACTCAAACCAAATGGTGTAAGAATAATGTCTTACAAACACGTTCTTGTACACACGAATTAACCAACGAATCAAGTGATTGCTAGATCTAACACAAAGTCCTCGTTTATGAAAAACGAAACCAAACTCCCTTACTTGGGGTGTTCGGCCGAATATAGGACAAGAGAGAGATGAGAGATCTAGGGTTAATTCAATGCACAAGTGTATGAAACCCAGAACCTAACCTCCTTATATACTAGTAGGTAAACTTAGGGAACAAGTTGGGAATTAGGCCTTGAGAGGCCCTATGGCCGCCATGTACACAAGCCCAAAGCCAAACCCATAACTTTCCAAGTTTTCCATTTCTAGTCCTTCTCTTTCCATTTAACGTCGTTAGTCATTTTCCGTTAAATACTTAACGATCGTTAACGGACTTAATGTGTAATAATTAATCGTAAACATAAACATTAATTATTAACTTTAATTCTCATTCGCTAATGTGTGCAATCCCGTGGTCACGAGTTCGAATCCGGACATTCACATGTTTGTAAATATATACATTTCCAACAGCCCCACTGGATATGTTTACAAAGCGTGAAATAACATTGGTTAGCGTCTAGCAACACGCCAATGCCCCCTGTACAACTCGTGTATGGTTTTCAAGAAAACCAAGTTTGATGATTCATCATCATATTCATCCTTTGTTTCTAATACCATGTTAATAAGAATATGGATCTTACTCATTTCTTAATTAACTATTCATTTCTCGCTTTATATGATTGATTAAGATTACCAATTCTTCTAAACAAAAGACCTTGGGTATGGCCATACAAACATCTTAACAATCCTACGAGGGCCCAAGAGTATTATACTTCAAAATAAATTTGAAGGAAACAAATCCCATTTTGACTACAAGGTGGTCCATAAATTTCGCAACACTTCGAAAACAACCCTTATAACTACCGATTACGTGTAGCGTTAAATTGCTTCACAAAATGCACTACATCCATGACATATCTCTTGTATCTCAAGTCAGAGGATAAATATACATGATATACTTAATGACAAAGATCCATAAAGTATCATCATGTGGGTGGGATAAGTCCTATATTCAATTCATTGAATATCATCTGAAATTAGTCATGCTACGCATCAATATACTTTCAAGTATATTCTAACTAATACTCAGATTTGTCTTAATTCAATACCATTCCCATGTTATTGATTGACAACGGACTATTTAGAATAACTTAAGTTATTCAAGGATTTAAATATGCAAATATAGGACAACATCATAATAAATGAATAATAAATATAACAAAATACTTTATTTCATTTCAATAACAATGTTTACAATATCCTTTTATCTAAAATACTTAGTCATGAGATGGGCATGAAACTACTAGCTAAACGAATTCCAAACTTATCGACAAATGATTAAGTTTTTCACCGTGCAAGGCCTTCGTTAATGGATCCGCTAAGTTATCATCGTGTGAACTTTGAGCAACTCAATTTCACCTATCTCGACTTGCTCTCGAACATAGTGATATTGTCTAGGATAGTGTCTGGTGCCCTTCATGACTCTGTGTTCATGGGCAAAAGTAATTGCAATTGAATTGTCACAATATACTTTAATAGGATTTTCAATCGACGACATAACACCAAGCCCGAAACAAATTTCCTTATCCAAACGGCTTCCATGGCACCTCGAGCGCCGCTATGTACTCACTTTCATCTAGAGAGACGTACATCGCAAGCGTTGTGCATTTCTTACTCTTCCAATCCACAACACCTCCATTGATGACAAAATGTAACCCGTTTGAGACTTCGTATCATCTTTGTCACACTTCCGGGATGCATCGCAGAACACATGTAATGCAGTTCGCTGGATTTCCTCCATACACTATGAACATATCTCTTGTAGCCTAAGGTACTTGAGAATATGCTTAACAAGATTCCGATGAATTTCACCGGATTCGCTGATACCGACCGTCAAGTTTTGAGCAAACGCCACATCGGGCCTTGTGCATCGTATCGCGTACATGATAGATCCTACACCAAGCATAAGGAACTTTCTTCATATCGCGCCACCTCTGCGGTGTTGAAGCACACCTTGGTCGCTCAAACCATGATTTACTTGCATTGGCAAAAATCCTTCTTGAATTTTGCATATTGAATCTCTTCAATATTTTGTCAATGTAAGCACTTTGGCTTAAACCAATTAGCCGCCTTGATCTATCCCGGTAGATCTTGATTCCGAGTATATATGTTGCTTCCCTAAGTCCTTCATCGAAAAACATTTACCAAGATAGGCTTTCACCTCATTCGGACTTGGTATATGATTTCCATGATTAAAATGTCATCGACATACGAACAAGGAAAGTAACACGACTCCACTAGCTTTGTGATATACACATGGCTCATCAAGATTCGAGTAAATCCAAAACTTTTGATTTCTCCATCGAATCTTTTATTCCATTGCCTTGATGCTTGCTTAGGTCCATAAATGGACCTCTTAAGCTTGCATACACGGTTAGGAAATAATGGATTCATTAAACCCTTCCTATTGCGCCATATAGATGTCTTCATCTAGATCGCCATTCAAAAAGCGGTTTTGACATCCATTTACCAAATCTCATAGTCATAGTGTGCAGCTATAGCTTTGAGAATCCTAATAGCTCTTATGTCCGCTACAGGAGAGAATGTCTCCTCGTAGTCAATGCCATAGGTTTGAGTAAAACCTTTAGCCACCGACGAGCCTTGTAGGTGTGTACATTGTCATCCATGTCGCTTTTCTTTTGAAGATCCACTTACTCCCAACGACTTTAGCCTTGGGAGGAAGGTCAACTTCAATCTAGACATCATTATCTTTCATGGATTGCATTTCCCCATTCATAGCAATCGTCATTTATCCATTTCGGGATCACCATGGCGACCTTATAGTTAAGGTGTTCATTAAGATCCCCAACCATATTTTCCTCCACCTCTACGTTAAGACATAGGCGGTCGGTGCACGATAGTCCTTTCGGACTACGAATGGGAACAACTTCGTGAGGAGCACCTAAGCTTTCGTGTTCTTCTTGAAGTTGGCTAGTGGTTTCGAAGGTGTTGTATCTTCTTGATCATATTCCGGATCATATACTCTCCCACTGAATTCTTGAGATATGAGATTCCTTTCAAGGAAATCTCCATACCTAGCCACGATGACTTTGTTCTCATTGGGTAGTAAAAGTAGTAACCCATAGTTTCCTTAGGGTATCCTACAAAGATACACTTAATGATCCGGCTTGGAGCTTATCGGTGTGTCACGTTTAACAAACGCTTCACATCCCTGCACCTTTAAGTAAGAAAAGTTGGGAGCTTTTCCGTCCATATTTCATATGGAGTTTTAACAACCTTCTTAGTTGGAACCATTTTCAAAATGCGAATAGCGTTTCAAGGCATAATCCCAAAAGTAAAAGGTAGAGTCGTAAGTTCAAACATTGATCGTACCATGTCAAGTAAGGTACGATTTCTCCTTTCAGATACACCATTTTGTTGTGGAGTATAAGGAGATGTGAGTCACTGGATAATTCCACACTCACTAAGTCATCTTTGAACTCTTGACTTATATACTCACCACCTCTATCGGATCGAAGAGCTTTAATCTTCTTACCGAGTTGTAATTCTACTTCACTTTTGAAAACCTTAAATGTTTCAAAGACTTCATGTTTATGTTTAAGTAAATAAACATAACCATAACGACCGAAATCATCCGTAAAGGTTAAGAAGTAGCGAAAGACCGCTTTGACACATGTCTAAGTGGACCACACATCGGTGTGTATCAATCCAAGTAGATCGAAGCCCTTTCCACTTGCGGTGAAAAAGGTTTCCTTGTCATCTTCCCAAGAATGCAAGACTCGCATTTGTCAAATGATTCATCATTGACCGCTTGTAAAGCCCATCGTGTTGCGGCTTTTCCATGCATTTCTTGCCAATATGGGCAAGGCGACAATGCCAAAGATAAGAAGAGTCACAGTTCAACTTGCTATTCTTATTGCTAATGCTATACAACTAATTATTTTCATTGGATATACAACCATCCATATCAATTTCAAACACACCAAGCATAGGAATTGCATTAAAGTAAAAACATTATTTAAAGCGAAATTCCATAAGCGGTAAAAGTGTGCACAAAACCAATATCTTTTAACAAAGAAAGCGAAATGACACCCCTAACAATGGAGGTGCATAATGACAATTATTTAGTTCTAAAATTAAGCCCAAGGCAACACTAAATCAAAAGTCCCTATGGCTTCGACAATTGACGCTTTCCATTTCCAACGTACAAGTATCTCTCTCCACAGTCGCCTTCTTCGCCTCTAAGTCCTGCGATGTATTACGGATGTGAGTACCACATCCCGTATCATATATCCGTGAATTTTGCTTATGAGGAAAGAAAATAATTCAAACATAAAAATACCGATGAGCTAGGCACCATCTTATTTTTATATTCAAGGCACTCATTAAGATAAAGCTGGACAGTTCCCTTCCGATGACCCGGTGAGTTGTAGTGGTGGCAAGACAAATCCTTCTTAGGATTTTCCTTTTCTTTCGTGGTTCTTCTTAGGAGTGGTGGGATGACAACTTGTTTCCCTTTCCTTTTTTTCCTTTCCTTTCTTATCCGCATGCGGCTTAGGCTTATTCACCCTACCACCTGTATTGCGAAAGTACGGCGGTGTAGGAGCCTTCTTTGGCAATCTCTTCTCGAAGTCTACAAGCATTGCATGTAACTCATTCACTGTCTTCCCTGTGCAATGCATGTTATAATTTCGGACAAAGTCACCAAACTGATCTTGATTAAGGGAATGATTGATGAGTCCGACACATACATCATTCGAGTAACCACAGCCGAGCTTCTCCAATTGGTCCAAGTGATGTTTCATCTCGAGGACGTGGTCGGAGACAGATTTGCCAACCTCTTACTTGCAACTATGAACCTTTTCAATAAGTTCATACAGTTCAGCTGTCGGTGGCTTCTCAAACATCGTTTGAGTTCATCTAGCATGCTCATAGGCGGATAGTGCTCAAATTGTTTTTGCAATTGAGCAGACATCCCCGAAAGCATTAGACACGCCACATCATTGCGCTTCTCATATTCAACATGATATGCTTCTTGTTCAAGAGCAGTTGCCGTGTTGGGAGGAGCATCAGGCAGAGGTGTAGTCAAAATTTCAACCCTTTTGGCAACACGAAGGATGATCCTAAGTGAACGATGCCAATCATTGAAATTAGGGCGGTCGACTTGTCCTTCCAATCATATCTTTGAAAGCGGCACTCAAGAAGCTCATAGTGTTATCATTGAGCCATCTACGAAAAAGTTTAAAAACCATAATTAGTATTTTGATAATTTTCCTTTTCAATAAACAATTAAATACCCAAGGTTCATATTCATATAACCAATTAATTATTATTGAAACTAGGATCCAAATTGTCATAATTTCATCACGTCAGTTGATCTGCTAGTAATGAACCTTATACAAAATGGTAGAGCTTTTGCTCAATTGCCAATATCAATTGCAATTCCTAGATTTATGGGATTTACATATAGCCAATTTCAATTGCCATGTAAACATGTTTTATCCCATCTTATGCCTTGAGTTTTCAGTTTTCACCGCCTAACTCAATTAAGTTGTCCAACTTAAGAAACTGCAAAATCGTCCATGCCCGTTCTCACGACACGTGGACATTTTACCCTTTGATTAAGATCTAGATCACGTTCTCACGCAAATAGAAAGTAATCTTAGGTGTTTCCGTTTCGTTGGATGGCATATAACTTAAATTAAAGGGTAATAGTTTTTTATGTTAAATCAAATATGTACAAAGATGTCATGCATTCATCTTTGTAGCATAGTTTTTATTAAAACATTTATATCTTGTTTTAATGTATAAGCTTTTCATCATCAAACTTTAATTGAGGTATTGGTTTCACCAATCAAGGAATTTAGTGTTAATTATCATCCATTATACCGTACTTTTGCATAAGTGTAAACACTTAGTGTTTCGGATAATTACCACCGAAGTGGCGCATGGAATTAAAACTAATTCGCCTTAAGATGAGCTTGCACATTTAATGGCTTACTAAGTAGCTCCACTCGAACTTACGAGGGGAGAGGACTGTGCACGCGCTAAAGCACAACCTTAGACATCCATTCGATTGTGACTATGCGCACTTCTTTAAACCCCTTTTATTAGTTCATTCTCATGGGTGAGCCTTTCAGACCATTTGTACCAAAGTCATCAATCAATTAAACGATTATGATTACTACGCTTAAAAATACATGTTTCACCATTGTTTAGGTCAGTTTATTTTCTTGTAAAAATACCCTTGTTACAAAACACAAACAAGCAAGTATTTATAAAAAATAAACAAATAAACAATGAATGCATAACAAATAAAATAAGTCATGCATATCAAATAGCCACATGCAAACGATTTTGATAAATCCTATTAATAACAAATTCTAGATCATGTCAATATGCATATATTTAATTAAGACTTTCACCCGTTTTCATCTATGTACAAAGTGAGCCACATGCATCGATTCATCGATTGCGTAAGTCAAAATTAAATATATACCACATAGCACATAATTGATTAAATTAATAATTATTGAGGTCTTCCCCAATTTAAGATCTATCATAATTTAATGTATATCACTTAAAACATGAAAGACATACAATAAAAAAACAGATCCATGATAAAATATGCAGATAATTATCATGGATATAAATTACACTTAACAATTAATGCAATTAAACAGAGTTACGCATAAACACATAAAGTTGCATGCATCTTAGGGTTTCTAATCCAATTAAAACAATAGTTTACAAAACCCTAATTAGGGCATCAAATAAAACGCCCCCCCTCAAACTTAGGGTTTAGGTTTTGCAAACCCTAGATCTAAGCATACAAATAATAACACATTCATGTTTATTTTAATTATGTGTTTCAAGAGTTAATTACTTGTTATACAAGGCTCGTGATGCCCCTTGTTGAGTTTATGATATATAAAATATAATAAAACATAAAGACATCAAGAGTACACTGGAAGACTAAAGATCATAACAAATAAATTAATTAAGCGAAAGTATGCGTAACGTACCTCTTGCGAATGTCGATCTCTTGAGCAAACCAAAGAAGTGGTTTAGAGTTGTCCTCACCGCTCTACAACTCAAACCAAATGGTGTAAGAATAATGTCTTACAACCACGTTCTTGTACACACGAATTAACCAACGAATCAGCGATTGCTAGATCTAACACAAAGTCCTCGTTTATGAAAACGAAACCAAACTCCCTTACTTGGGGTGTTCGGCGAATATAGGACAAGAGAGAGAGGAGAGATCTAGGGTTAATTCAATGCACAAGTGTATGAAACCCAGAACCTAACCTCCTTATATACTAGTAGGTAAACTTAGGGAACAAGTTAGGGAATTAGGCCTTGGAGGCCCTATGGCCGCCATGTACACAAGCCCAAAGCCAAACCCATAACTTTCCAAGTTTTCCATTTCTAGTCCTTCTCTTTCCATTTAACGATCGTTAGTCATTTTCCGTTAAATACTTAACGATCGTTAACCGGACTTAATGTGTATAATTAATCGTAAACATAAACATTAATTATTAACTTTAATTCTCATTCGCTAATGTGTGCAATCCCGTGGTCACGAGTTCGAATCCGGACATTCACATGTTTGTAAATATATACATTTCCAACAGGTCGTTGGATTCTATATAAACTCATACTCAGGATCAGAGAGTTTCATTCTTGCCTGTTATGGTTATCTTCAATACTTTTCATTGCAAAAATTTTGTTTATTTTTTTATCATTGCAACGTTAACATCAAACTCCCACGTATTCATTCATTCCAAAATCAGTCTGTATAGTCATAATAAACACGGGACATGTTTGGCATCACGACCTTTTGCTGACTATATTAAAGAAATTGATAATGAACTTTGCTTGGTTGTAAAAGCTTCTGATATTCTTCGGGTGCAAGCAGCGTACTTTTCATACAGTGTCTTGGATCCATTAGACGAAAGAGATCGTTCCATTTACTATTATGTCGACTACGTGAAGCAGCCGATATATTTTCAGTACGATGAAGATGCTCTCCCCCAATCCGTAGACATTACCTCGCACATAAGTTTATATATATTTATGTGTGTTATGTTTATCATGTCGTTCTTGGTGTCTTGTGCATACGACTTTTACGTAGCAAAATTATACAACAAGATGAAGAAAATCAAGCTGTCAATGTGGGCTCGTAGAAATAACGTTTGAGTCATGCTCCCACGACCATTTACTTTGAAGAATTGTCAAGAGCAACCAATGACTTTCACGAAGATCGGATTATTGGGAGGGAGGATTTGGTACCGTCTATAGAGCCATTTTGCACGATGGTATAATGATTGCGAAAGCGAGTTTCAAGTACATCTCAACAAGGAATCAAGGAATATAACGCAGAAGTAATGATTGTTAGTAGATCAAATCACAGAAATCTCGTCCAAATCATCGGATGGTGCCACGAGAGACAAGGTGAGCTCTTACTTGTCTATGAGATCTTGGAAAATAAGAGTTTAGATCTCCATCTTTTCAGCTCAGAGATTCCACCATTAGCTTGGGACGTGAGGTACAAAATAGCGCAAGGGCTAGCCAAGGCACTACGCTATTTACACGAAGAATGTGGACTACATTGTGTCTTGCACATGGATATAAAACCGAGTAATGTATTGTTAGATTCAAAGTTTGAACCAAAACTTTGTGATTTTGGGTTAGCCAAGCTCATTGATTGTGATGATAGATCAATGGAACTTTCCGTTATAAGCGGTACTAGAGGCTATGTAGCACTGAATGTGTTTTGACCGGCAAGGTTGGCACACATTCAGATGTTTAAAGCTATGGTGTCATGGCTATAGAGTTAGCCACCGGACGGAAAACCATTGATCCTTCTGCTGAAGAAGATCAAAAAGTACTTGTGAAGTGGGTGCAAAACTTGTATAAAGCCGGCAGAGTAATGGAAGCTGTTGATCCAAAACTAGGCGATGATTACAATGAACTACAAGTGAAAGGGTTGCTCATTGTTGGGTTATGGTGTGTTCTTCATGACTTTCGTGAACGACCTTCTATGAGAGAAATTGTTCGTATTCTTAATAATACAGAAGATCCACTTTTGGATCTCCACGGGAAGATTCCTAGTCTTATTCGTGATCCGGTCCCTTTTGACTTTGATTCGATACGTGAAACTTCTTTTGGATCTTCGGATATGGATTTGATTGTACCAATGGAAATGGAATATCCTATACCTGTAGATCCTATGGTTTTGTCTTCTGGAGACATTGTTCGCTCTGAAGATGAGGATCAAACTTACTCGCCATTATTTATGTGGCGACACATATCAGTTCTACATCTGTGGAGGTATCTCATAGGCTTAATGTGGTTTCGATCTTCACACAATGGGTGATTCTCATCACAGGTTATCACTTATCACGTATGTTGGCTTGTTTTAACAAGCGTTTATAATTAACCTATCATATGTGGTGTGAGTACTTTCCAACTAAGTGCTTGCAGGTTTTAAGTTTATCTCAAGTGTGTGTAGTATATTTTCACAAATTTTCTATGAATGCAAGCCACATTCTTTTTTGGAATAATCTTTTGTAAACATTTTGTGGATGTAGCATCCCATTGGCCATACATTGATACATAGCTAAGTTTGGAAACAAGCCAACTCATATATGGAACTTGGATTCAGTTCTTATCGTCTACATCTATGTTCGTATTTTGTTGATGATATTTTATTAAGACAGCACACATAAGAATTAAAACCTGTATTCAATTCGCATTATATACGAACAGTAAAAACATGAGGCGCAACAATTCATAAAAGAATTTTTTTTATCAACTCTTATTTTTTTTTATCAACTCGCATATTATGCATTTAATCAAGATTCCCATGATTTTTTGAACAAAGATTACATTTCAACAAATGGAGGAAATTGCACACAACATGTTACATCGAACATAAAGGGCAAAGTCGAAGCCGACTTGCCAAACAAAATACACGAGGCAACAAGTTAAGCCAAAAAAAGCATACACCCTAATAATCATACAAGGGTGGGGAATCACAAAGTGAGCTTTAAGGTGACACAACCATACGAAGATGTAGCTTGAGAAAACATACATAGAAGATAAAACCAAGCATCCTAAAAGGGCGAGCAAAACCCAACAAATCTAGAATCAAAACCCATATCGATGGCGGACCACAACAGATCTGAGCGGTCGGCGGTGGCGGCGGCAACAACAGCAGCGGCGAGTGATCAAGATTCCATGATGCCACTCAGCCACAATTAAAGCTGCTTATAATTTTATACGGAGTATTTTATTTTATATTTTATTATTACAAATTAATAGCATTGATACTTTTCCTTTTCTACGACTATATTATAAGATGAAGACCAACTATAGGAATATCAACGGTTAATAGTTCTATTTTAATATACACATCACAATACGTCACAAACAAGCATATGTGATATTGTATTATATGCATTATAAATGGGATTTTATGATGTGCATTATAAGATGTTTATATTATTTTTGATAGTGTGCATATCACATCCTTTTAATATGTAGATATATAGTTGTTTTAAATTGTAAAAATGGTTCGGATTGTAAAGTGACTTAAGGTTTGCAAGATCGGAATCCGACCTAAAAAAGATTTTTTTTATTTTTTTTATTTTTTTTTATTATTATTTTTTTATTTTTTTTTTACAAAATCGAGATAGTAATATCAGATCGGAATCTTAAGACATTGTAAACTTATGCAACTCTACAAATTAAAATATTTAAGAGGATTAACCACTTGTTTCTTAAATTCTATCAAAGGTAACTTATAATTATATAGTTTGTTAACTTGCGATTCAAGCAAGTAAAATCAAATCGGAATGGGATCTTAACATCCCATTGTCAAGATTGGAATCCTATTAAGATTTCATGTTGCAAAGATCTTACATAAGATCGAAATTGTTTTGCTTTGTTATATCATAAAATCGTACTCCTTTCGTCCCAAATTTATTATCCTCGTTTGACTTTTAAAGTATTTCTTTATCAACTTTGATCTCGATATTTTTGTTTGTGTTATACAATCTTGATGAAAATTACATCAATGAAAATACATTTTAAAACCAATCAATTCATATATTTTACAACAACTATTATATAACACAAACGAAAATATTTAAGATTAAAGTTGAAAAATAAGACTTGAAAAAGTCAAAAGAGGACAATTATTTGGAGCGAATGTTTTAAAACCAGCTTTTTATTTGACTTGGTCGAGTCGACGGTTCAACCGCCTTATCGAACCGGTTCTATACATATATATTTTCATAACATCATATAGGTATTTTTTAAGCATATGTTTTTTATTTATGTGATTGAAATATTTAAGAACAAAATTAGACAACAAATTACATATGGAAAGACTATTAGACTGTCAGCGATGTAAAAGTTTATCACTATATAAGTTATACAATAGCGATTATAGTCAATCTTTCTTAGATGAAATATGAGAAAAGTAATAATGTACATAGTTATACATTTAACCAAATAGCAGCATATTTAACCAAATAGCAAAATATCTAACGATCTGAGCAATTTCATAGTTTCATATACTTTTCATCAAAACTTAACCACGTCACCACGATCTTAGCTGTTTAATTTGACTATAAACCTTTAGGAAAGAACAACTTTTTATTGTTTAAAAAAAAGTCATGACCCGACCGGGTTTATCAAACCGGGTCGACTCAAGTAACGAAAAATTACCGCTTAATCCGGTGTTTAAATAGGGCAAAACTCGGTCACATTCAGTAGGTCTTCTTCTAGCGGTTCCCAAATCAACCAGGTTGAGCCGTGAGATCGACCTGGGTTTGAAAACATCGGTAATATCTTAATGTAGATGATGATTGATATTTAGCAAACCATAAAGTCGCCACTTGTAAGGCAACAAAATCATTTTCTAGCAAAGGTGATAGAGATTTTGGAAGTTTCTTGGAAAGAACCTAAACTTATTTTACTTTTCACATGTTGACTTAGACTTGAAAACTTCCATCTCTTCACATATAATGTAGAGTTCAAAACATCTTACACATTCGTCTTCCCCTGATTGGTTGGGCTATATATCCAATCATATGTTGGCCGGTTATCATAGAAGCATCGTTGAACATATTTTATCAAAACAAAGACTTCACAACTTTGAAAATTTAAGATCGGATAAAAAAACTAAAGTTTTGATATGAACCCAGTTGCATATAATATTTACCGTATATACTAGGTGTCAAATATAAGAATTGAGTTTTTTTTTTTTTTTTTTTTTTTTGCATAAATGAAAGTCCAATAATTAAATAAAAAAAAAAAAAAAAAAAAAATCGTGAATCGCACAAGTCAAATTAAATGACTATTCTATATATAAAAGTTGAATCAATTAAGTATTAGTGTAGCCTTTTGAAAAAATAAAAATAAGTTTTACTAGATAGTAACATAATCAAACTTATAGAAAGCCTGAAAAGAAATTTCTACTCAACATGTGTCCTCCACCTTATAATTGATCGAGTGCGTTTGAAATATGAAATTAAACAAGGTTTTCGTTGGGAATTAATCTTCGCGCGTTTTTGATGAATCCGCGACACATGCATTCATCTTGCATCTTGTATAAATCTTGTAATGCATAGATTGTGGTGTATTCATCAAAAAATGTGTTGTGAGTATCACCTCCCTTTTCATTGTTGTCACGTTGCGACGAGATTAAAACAATTTTGTATGATAAAGTTGTATGTAATTTTTAAACGTTCAGTATATGGCGAGGCAATAATCATTATAAAAGGATAGTCGGAAGAAAAATAATGTTAAAGTATAAGGTTAAAAATGATAATTATGAAATGAATAAGAATGATACGGAGTAGTATTTTGTTTGAAAATCGATACGAATTAAAAGAGATTTAATTTTCAAACAAAATTGATTTTGAAATCTCTGAAATGCTCCTAGGGAGTGCTAATGCATTTTTTCTTAGTTAGTTTACTAATAAGTGAAGAGTGAACTTAATTATCATTAAACCCAATATTTTTATTGAAAATCTTACTTTTTTTTTTTTGTTATTTTTTCCCTATATATTCCGGTTAAAAATATATTTGTGCACCCGGTCACTTTCAACCGTGGTTACGTCACAGGGCTCATGCATTTCATGAGCTGAAATTTCTATACTTTGTATAGTTTTAACTTAAACCAAGATGTATATGATGGTATCAAGATAAATAAATTTGTGGAACTAGAAATTTCGTTGTAGATACTTAAAAGTGAAGTCCTTATGGTCTTTGGCCCAATTTTCCATCCATAGGATTCGTGGTTTAGGTCTCTTGCTTGGGAATAAAGTAATACTAATAAAAGCAATAATGTTTTCCATTAAGTTCGGGACTATATATATTTTAACTCTTAGATTTCATTTTATCAATCAAGCATGACTACTTTTATTTGCTTTCTGATAATCACAACATGTTGTGCCCCTAAAATAGTAGCAATGAAGTTTAATCTAGCTCAAATAGGGCTGGATAACCATAACACAGATATACTAACAGACGGTGAGGGAACCTACATTTCTAAAGAAGGCGTCCAGCTCACCTGCCAGAACCAAACTAGAACCAGTCGAGCAACTTACGTCCATCCCCTCCACCTCTGGGACGCTGTTTCCGGACAACTGGCTGACTTCACTACTAGCTTCTCCTTTGTAATGGATTCCAGAAATGCTAGTGACGGAGTGTCCTTCTTTCTTGCTGAAAACACTTCACTTGTCATAACTAGTGGGGCTATGGGGTTGCCCGTGGTGGTGCCTTTTGTAGCCGTCGAATTTGAAAAGTGGTGGAGTAATGTTTCATACGAGGACGAGTTGATTGTGATGATCCAGTATGATTCTAGATCCCAAAACCTTAGTGTTTCTCACAGAGGCACGATTGTGGCGAACAAAGTTGAGAGACATTATAAGGTGGACCTAAGGAGTGTGTTGCCAGAATGGGTTGTCTTCGGGTTCAGTTCATCATCTTGCAATCAGTTTCATAAAACAAGTGTAAGATCGTGGTCTTTTACCAGCACGGTCTTGCATGATGATACAAGACGGAGAAAGAAGGAGAAGAAAAAAGAAGTAGTGCTTGTGTTCATCCTGGTTTCCTTGCTTGCCTTGCTATTTGCGACTGTTATAGGTTTGTTTCACTTCATATTTGTAAGAAAAAACCATTGTAGGCCTGTACCAGCAGCAGACAAATCATGGGCACCGTGGGAGTTCACTTTCAAAGAACTGACAAAAGCCACTGATAACTTTAACAGTTGTCAGATGCTTGGGAAGGGAGGTTTTGGTGAGGTTTATAAGGCTACTTTAGCTAATGGTGAAAAGGTTGTGGTGAAGAAAATTCTATGTACGTCTCCACAAGGTATCAAGGAGTATGAAGCCGAAGTACTTCTTGTTGATGGAGCACGACACAAACATCTAGTTAAGCTAATTGGCTGGTGCAAGAGAAACAAAGAACTCCTTGTTGTTTATGAACTCATGGAAAATATAAGCTTAGATATTCATCTTTTGACCCGTTGAAGGACCCTTACCTTGGGATACAAGGTATAAAATCGCTCACTGGTTGGCAAAGGACTGCGTTATCTACACGAAGAATGTGGAGAAAGCTGCATTTTGCATAGGGATATAAAGGCAAGCAATGTCTTGCTAGACTCTAATTTCGAAGCCAAACTCGGTGATTTTGGGTTAGCCAAGCTCAGTGATCATGATCGGTCACTGGAAATTGATCCAGCCGGTACCATAGGTTATGTGGCTCCTGAATGCATTCAAATTGGCAGGGCTAGCCCAAAGTCAGATGTATATAGTTATGGCGTAGTGGTTTTGGAATTAGTAACAGGAAGAAGACGTATCTATTATAATGATGAAGGAGATCAAGTGGAATTGGTAAAGTGGGTTGAAAAGATGTATCGAATGAAGAAAATTCGAGAGATTGTCGACCCAAGACTGGATGATTATGATGATCTCCAAATGAAAGGATTGATTGCTCTTGGGCTATGGTGTGTTCGTCCGGATTACAATGATAGACCACTTATGAGGGAAATTGTTCATGCCCTCAATAATACTCAAGACCCGCTTTTGGATCTCCATCAGAAGATTCCTAGTTTTGATAATCCTTTGGAATTGTCACCTGAAATATATCTTGAAATAGATCTTACAGAAGAAGGCGTGGTTCCTAGTTACCCTCCATTGTTCATGTGGCCACACTTTCTGTTTCTCAGTCCTTTGAAGTTTTTGCTTGGATCTGGCTGGCCCCTGGCCCATCCTTACAAGACAGGTAATTAGACTTCCGGCAAAGTCTATAAATGAAAAGTATGCTCCGTGTCAATCTTGAAAGATACATATTATTTAGTTACCGGTAAAATCAGTTTGACCGGTATACGTAGTATATTATTTAGTTACCGGTATAATCAGTAACTAAATAATATTTATCTTTCACAATGGCATTTCAAGACCATATTTATCATATATAGACTTTCCCTTTAGTCTTCTTATTGACATGGATGTAATTAAAAACTATATATCCTAGACGAATTGGGCACTCTCCTGGGTATTCAAGAATTATGCAGTTTTCATGATTATAGCTAGTTGGACAGTAGATACTTGATACCACTGCATCGTCCGGCTGAAGACGCTAAACTTAGTGCTACATGGAGGCAGCCAGAATTTAACATTCTTAGTATTTATCTTTTATTTTTATTTTGTGTTAGAACTTTGTGGGTGTGTTAAACCCTCACGAGACGAAACTCGTCCTCTAGAGGAAATCTAGAGGTTTAAAGGCTTGTTGCATATGCTAAATGCAATCGCGATTCCTGCGAAAATGAGTTAAGTTTATTATGATATGCACGTTAATTTTGTTTCACTTCTATAAATTAGTTAGGTCCTTTTTATGTGTCATTTAGATAGTACAGATGTTTAGAAGAAAAAAAAAGAAAAAAAAAAAAATAGACAGTGAGTACAATGTTATGGTGTTTAATTGTTTGAAGTTTTATATAGACAATGTTGCAAGACTGAATTAGTTTGCCCAAAAAGTTACTGCATAAAATAATGTACTTTGTGTTCTTACGATATGTGATTGAAACTTGATGGAGATAATTAATTTCGTGTTTACAATTTTAGATCCTTGCATTTATATTGGGAGCATTGGATATTGACAGAGGTATTAATGACAAATAAAAAAGGTGTATGATATATTCGAGTTTTTGGTAACGGTTTCCATTAAAAAGTGCCGGTAAATCATCATAGTTTTAGATTTATTGACATTTGTAATGAAGAAATCGTCTTGGTGCATACCCTTAACTTGGGAAGTGATTGATCGATACAAATCGCTCACGATTTGGCCAAGACATGCACTCCGCTTATCTACATGAAGAGTACTGTATGGACAGGGATGTAAAATCAAGCGGTGTCTTGTTAGTTCGAGCCCAAACTTAAGCATTTACTAGGGTTCCATGATGAAAAGCACAAAAGCCGTAAACTCACCCACAATTTTAAAAAAAAAAATGTTTTTTCTTCCTCTAGACTGTCTTGTTAGAATCCAATTTCGAACCCAAACTTATGTATTTACTAGGGGTTCCATGATGAAAAGCACAAAAGCCGTAAACTCACCCACATCTAAAGCTGCTTTGCATTTTTATTATATCATGAATCTACTAGCTAGCTAGAATGTTGAATTATAATCAAGCAAGTTTTTTGTTTTTTTTTGTTCCCTGTAAGACTCGGTCTCTTTGACTATAGTATAAGATGAATACCAACTATTCCTATAATATATGGACATAAATGTTGCTTTACACTGTATAAGTGGTTAAGATTTCAAAGAGACCAAATTCATTTTTTCATCTTTGATGACAAGAGAAATTAACGATGTTAGGTTAGTCATTATTGATACGAAATTTCTTGGAAAAAACCCTCCAAAGACTTGGAACTTTTTTTATTTTTCACCGTTTCACGTGTCTTGACTTATCTTATTTTTTTAACATATAAGTTATATATTGCGTTGTGCTATATATGTTCTGCCAAGTGCCATATAGCAATGTCTTATACAGTTTCGTAGATTTTTATCCCAAAATTGTTGTTCACTTATCATGGCTATCTCCATCAACTTTGTTTGTTTCTTAATAATTACAACACTCTTCATGTTTAATCATGCCGAAGTAAATCAACACAATCATAATCAAGATGATGATGGATCATGCAACTCCACCAAACACATTGAACTCGTCACCCCGAAGAATGTCTGGAGCCGAAGTAGAAGAATCGTGAAAGAACACTATGTCGAACTTGTTCATGGCCCTAACGTGACTTCTAGACCACTTGCCAACACCTCTAGTAACCTATCCTTTTTCATTAACTCAGGTGGTGCTAGGAACTACCGTGAAGGACTACGCTTAGTCCTTGCTAGGAATAATTCACTTAGCAGTACAACTAGGGCCACGGAGTTTCCCCTGGTCGTAAAATTAGCTTTGGGTATAGTTGTATTTATTTGTGCTACGACTATCATCTTATCTTTGGTTTTTGTTGTATTTAAATTTTTTTGTAAGCGCAAGAGACCAAATGAGGGTGTAGATCGAACCGAAGAGGAAGGCTTGACTGAAGAATTTGAATCGTGCTCTCCAAGACAATTTAGTTACGAAGAATTGTCAAAAGCAACTAATAACTTTCACCAAGATCAGGTTCTTGGGGTGGGAGGTTTTGGTACCGTCTATAGAGCCTTTTTACCCAATGGTAGAGTTGTTGCGGTCAAGCGAGTTTCAAGTACATCTGAACAAGGTATCAGGGAGTATAAAGCGGAAATAACAACTGCTAGCAAAACGAATCATAAACATTTAGTTCAACTCATCGGTTGGTGCCATGAGATCAAAGGTGAACTCTTAGTTGTGTACGAACTCATGGAGAATAAAACTTTAGATACTCATCTTTTTAACTCGGAGATTCCACCATTAGCTTGGGATGTGAGATATAAAATTGCACAAGGGTTAGCCAAGGCACTACGGTATCTACATGAAGAGTGTGCACGATGTATTTTACACATGGATATAAAATCAAGTAATGTATTGTTAGATTATAATTTCGAGCCTAAACTTGGTGATTTTGGGTTAGCCAGGCTTGTTGATTATGGTACATCAATAGAATTTCCGGTTTTGACTGGCACTAGAGGCTACGTGGCTCCCGAATGTGTTCTATCTGGCTCGGGTACAACACATTCGGATGTTTATAGCTATGGAGTCGTGGCTTTGGAATTAGCCACGGGTCGAAGAACCATTGATCCTAATGTTGAAGAGGATAAACAAGTTTTGGTGAGGTGGATGCAAAACTTATATAAAGCGGGCAATGTTTTGGAAGGTGTTGATCCAAAACTAGGTGATGATTACGATGAACTACAAATGAAATTGGGCTATGGTGTGTTCTTCATGACTTCCATAAACGACCATCTATGAAAGAAGTTGTTCGTGTTCTTGATAATATAGATGATCCACTTTCGGATCTTCATGGAATACTTCCTTGCCTTGTTCCTGATTCGGTTACTCATGATTTTGATACGGTTACTCATGATTTTGATATGATACTTGGAAATCCTTCTAGATCCTCAGATTTGATCATACCAATGGAAATGGAGACCCCTAAATCAGTAGATCTTGTTGTTCGTGGCTCTGCTCGCCTTCAGGATTACACTTACTCATCATTGTTTGTGTGGCTACATATACCGGTTCTACATCTTTTGAGGTATCTCATGGGCATATCGCGGTTTCGATCTTCATATAATCCATGATTCTCATCATAAATTTGAACCAATTAGTGTTACAAAACGTCAGAATTAAGAAATAAATAAGTTATGTCACATTTTATCTTGAAGGGGTCAAACAAGTACAAATAAGTTGGTGTATTTCAAATGACAAAGTGGTCGAAAATCAGTCGAAATGTATTTTTAGTTTCGTATATAAGTTGCTTCTATAGTTCTATCCAAACTCTGTTCTAGATAGTTAATTGACGGGTGAGATCAATAAAAATCACATAAAAACTAAGAGAAATGATATGTGGACCTAAACTTAGGCCTAAACTTAGACTTAAAACCAAGTGTCAGCATTCTGATGGCTGCAGACAGGGGACCCACTTATTTTACAACCCATCAGGATGATGCCAAGCGGTTTTAGGTCTAAGTTTAAGCCTAAGTTTAGGTTCATGTATCATTTCTCAAAAACTAAAGATCAAATTGATCAATCTCAAACATTCATTTTTTATCAAATTAATTAAATTCACTTTTACCCTTATATTTAAAAATTAAATATCTCACAAACCGTTAATAGTTAGATAAAATTAATTATACCATTGCGACAAGAATAAAATTATCTTTCTATAGAGATTCAATATTGTATACTTTCGACGAGCTTATTTTTTATCGTTTTTTGCGGGTTTCGATATATAACACTATAAATGAAAATTCAAAAAATATTCTTTTGTGTTAACACAACCCCTAAAATACAAACCTTAAACCCTAAAAATAATAACCCCTAAACCCTAAAAAACCCTAAACCTTAAAAAACCCTAAAACCCTAAACCTCTAAAACCTTAAACCCCTAAAAACCCTAAACCCCTAAAACTCCAACTGCTAAACCAAAAAAACCTAAACCCTATCCACTAAACCATAAGAAACCTAAACCCTTGACCCCTAAAAAGCTTAAACCAAAAAAGTCAAACCTCTAAACTCTAAACACCTAAACCCTAACCGTAAACCCTAAACCCACAAAAAAGTCGGAAAAAAAATTCGTCAAAAGTATATGATGTGGGATATCAAATTAAATGTAATGTTATGCTTGTCGTGATGGTATGATTAGTTTCGTCTAACAATCAATGGTTTATGAGATATTTAGTTTTTAAAAATGAATTTGAAAGTTTATTTTATTGTTTGAATGTCTAGTCTGTCTATTTTGTCTATTAAATAAGACTTCGTTACTGGATGCTACTTATAGGATAATGTACTCATAAGTTCTCGTGATATGATTTATTGCCTTTCTTCTTTACCACAAAGTTATGTTCTATAGTCATATAAGCTCGTTGGAGTTCCCAAGTTCAAATAAATAAAGCTCAATTAAGGACATTTTTTTGGTTTAACGGGCTTGGCTAATTTGTGCTTGATTCGTTAGTTTAGGCTTGTCGGATTACGGACTTCGATCTGTAGAAGTTTTTTAAGTTGATCTAGCGCAACCCTAGGAACGCTTCACTTATCACTCGCATACTTATCCATACTACATATAAAGAGAATAAAACTTACAAACTTAAAATTTGAATAATGTTATTAGATCAAAATATTGTTACTTATAAAAGAAAATACACTCTAATAAATATTTAAATATTTAATTACAATTTAAACTTGTAACTTTCTTCACTCTCACTTACTCTACACTCATATATTCATTCAAAAAGGTGCACACATAAATTGACGCTACCATAAATCATCGCCGTTATGCGCGAGTAGTCGTCTAGTATGTCTTAAACGGTGCACAATTTGCATAAATGAGTAGGTATTCACGCTTATTAGAAGGGTTTGTCTACACTTAACGCGACACTCAATGTTGAACAAATTATTTCATCTTTGAACTTTATCTATTCAAACAATAAGGGTTTGCGAAACTGTGATTAGACCTAAAATTGAATCGAACCGGCAAACCGGCCCGAACACCAAACCGGACCAAAAATATTTTGATCTAGTATTACGCAAAACTGACGAATATGCTTTGTTGAACCAACTGGATCGATGAACCAGACTCAACCGGCCATAAGACACACATTTTGGTCTGGTCGTTGGTATGTTGTTTTGGGCAACTCGATTTTGATCTAATCATATTTTGACAATTACAATTGTTAACGCAAAACTATAAAGTATACGAGTAGTGCTGAGAGTATTATAGGTCGCGGACCGGACCGAATCGAGAAACCGGCTCGAACCGGACCAAACCGAATGTATTTCGGTCCGGTCCACCCTTTTAACCATTTTCAGTCCTCGGTCTGGTCCTGTTTGATCTTACGCACAACCAGACATTATGCTTTGTTGGACTGGATCGACCGATAAACCGGGCCGGACCGACCTGGACATGAACCGAACTTTTTGGTCTGATCCTTGGTGTGATGTTTTGTGCTAAATCGGTTTTCGATCCGGTCTGATTTTCGGAACGTGCTCAACCCTATATACGAGTACAACTAGGGGTGAAAATGAGTCGAGCCATGCCCAAGCCTGCCAGAGCTCGAGCTCGGCTCGTTCAGGGACGGAGTTTGAACTGTATTAATTTATGCTTTGATGATGACCTTATGGTGCTTTGCCATGGGGACATTAAATATGTTAGAGTAGTTAAGAAAGTTTTGGATTCATTTAGTCTCATATTTGGTCTCAATCCTAACCTAGGAAAGAGTACTATATTTTTTGGGGAATCCTAAGGATAATGTGAAACAGAACATCTTGGCAATTCTCCCTTTCAAAGTTGGTGTTCTCCAAGTTACTTACCTTGGTGTTCCTTTGATCACTAAAAAGATTGGCATAAGTAACTGCAAGTACTTGGTTGATAAGGTGAGAAGGAAGGTTAATGATTGGAAGAACAAGCTCTTATCAAATGCAGGAAGGCTTCAGCTTATAGCATCTGTTTTAGCCTCAATGCAGGTGTATTGGGCTTCTGTGTTCATACTTCCTAAAGCAACTGTTAAAGATATTGACAAAATTCTTAAGGTATTTCTTTGGTGTTAAGGAGATCTTACAAAAGGAAAAGCAAAAATTGCATGGAAAAAATTTTATCTACCTAAAAATGAAGGAGGTTTGGGAATTAAAGACTTCAGTGTATGGAATGAAACTCTTATGTCTAAGCACCTTTAGAATATAGCTAGCAATAAAGAATCCCTATGGGTCAAATCGATAAATGAAATAAGGCTGAAAGGAAAAAGTATTTGGGAAGTGAAGTGTGAGCCTAATACTAGTTGTGGGTGGAAGCAAATACTGTTATTAAGAGATAGATTGAGAGATCTTGTTTACAGTAAAATTGGTGATGCTAGCAATACTTTCTTCTGGCATGATAAGTGGTGGGGCAATAGCACTATGTTGGAAGTATTCCTTAGGGATGTTGTATCCAATGCAAGCTATTATGGCAGAGTTAAATTTAAGGATATGATTCACAATGGCAGTTGGCTTTGGCCTATTGAATGGAGTGTTTGGAACATAACACAAAATATCCTTGTGCCTCAATTGAATGATACAATATCATACAGTACTGAGTGGATCACTAATGAAGGGAACCATGTAAAGTTTAAGATGAGTGATGGTTGGAAGGATTGCAGGAAAGCTGAGCCTAAAGTCTTATGGTCTGATGTGGTCTGGTTTACACATTATTATCCCAAACACTCCTTTCTCCTGTGGTTAACTATCTTGGGAAGATTAACTACACAAGACAAGCTTGCCCAGTGGTACCCTGAGAATCATTATTCTTGTCCTTTATATGATAAATGCCCTGACTCAAGGAATCACCTATTCTTTGAGTGCAGTTACTCTAAAGCCATTTGGACTGTCTTGAAAATGAAAATGTATCAACATAGTTTGGTAAACTCCTGGGAGGATGTTCTAAACAGAATCATGAGTCTTCCTTGTAAAAAGTCAATCTTAAGTGTGATTAGAAGAAATTTCTTGGCAGCTGATGTATACTATATATGGCAAAAAAGAAATAAGAGACTATTTTCAGTGGAGAAAAGAAGTGAACAAGAGCTATTAAAAATCATTGTCAACAACCTAAGGCTGAAATTGTAAAGTCTTCATGTAAAAAGGAATGCAGAGACTGAGAAAGTGGCTAAAGACTGGCAAGTTAATATGATGTTTGAGCTGACAAAATATAGTCTTATAGAAGAATCGGATGGAAAGTGAGCAACTCAGTCAGTTAAGGGGGTGTTTGGTATTGAAGAATTTAGCAAGTTGTATGGGATTATGTGAATCTGTATGGCAGTTTACTACAAGAATTGATGTTTGCCTTATCAAGATCAATGAATTTCAAGCCATAACAGTGATAAAGTACCTTGTACCTTGGAGTCTATTTTAATATGACTGTACTTTAGTAACCCTTGTAGCATTATGCTTGTTTGGCCTTGGGAGGAAACAAGTAACTATTTTGGGTGAAAATGAGGTCTAATCAGATAAGATGTACCATAAAGTAGGGTTTTACATTGTGAAGGGAATATGGCTGGGGGACAATGTATGATGTGTGGAATAGAGAGTGTATGAAAGATGGACCTTCTTGGTCCACCCAATACATTTTCATAGGAGGAAATGGATGAGCTTCCCTCAAGGAGTGCGTTCCCAAACACCTAAAGCCATTCTTTGAGATGGAAACGTTGGGTGATTGGCATAGCCCTTGATTGAAAGGGATACAGGTACCTAGTGATGTCATTCTCCTTTTTCTATCTTGATCATTGTGGTGGCAGGTTGAGTGGTCTTGATGGAAGGGAGAATGTAAATGTAGCTAGATGGTAGGTGCATTTAATGGTGAATTCAGTTCTTGATTATATGAAAGCAGCTTTGTTTTGGTGTTTTGTATCTGACCAGTTTATCTGAAATTCTATTAGACATATTGGTAGTAGTATCTGAGATAGTATGAATGTTTATGTTGTTGTATTAAGAAGGTGTTTTAGGGTGTGTCCAAAACAAGCTCTTGTCTTTATGATGTAAACGTTCGAAGATTAATATAATTTTTCACCATTGTACCAAAAAACATATAATCATAGCACTCATCCACGCACACTCGTATATACACAATAACACTAGGGGAGAAGAAATCAACACCTGTTGACTCTTTCAAAATCTTTCATATTTCCCAATATTCTTGAAATCAAAGTAAACTTAAACACTTGTTGGAAAACTTTATGGATGATAAATTAATAGGCGTGTGTTAGGATCGAACTCTACTGCTCGTTCACGAGACCACGGGATTACACGCATTATCACTGTGAATGTTCAATATGTTACGTATGAGAAAATTAAAGTTAATAATTAAATGTAATAGTTATATTTATTTATTAATTAAGCGAAATAACTATAACGGACGTTAAGTAATTAGTTGTAATGGACTAAGTTAATAATTAAATGATCGTTAAATATATTTGGGAAGGACTAAAGATGAAATTAGAGATCGAGAAGGTTCTAGAATCCTTGTGGGTTTCCTAAACCGATCGTCCATATGGTTTCCATAAACCAATCCATAGCCAACTTGTTCACCAAGTTTAGTTGGAGTATATAAGCAATTTAGGGGTTTTATTTTTCATCTCTTGTCTTCATAAATTAAAACCTAAATTGTTTGTGTGTGTTTTTGCTTCAATCGATCGTACAACCCTTTAGGGTAGTCGATCATAGTTTTCAAAACATAATTATTTTGTTTAATTAAAACTAGCATTACTTTAATTTGTTATAATGCGTGTGTACAAGAGCGTAGTAACAATCACACTATTGATTGTATCTTGGATTGAATTACAAAGCGGTGAGGGTAATTCATAATCCTATAAACCCTAATTAGGGTTCATCCTAATGCTAGTTTGTGGATTTGATTCTTGTTGGCTAGAATCAAGAAAGTCGCATACTTTATTCTTTTATGTTAATTAATTATTCGTTAATATGTTCCTTCTGCTTCCGCACTTACTTTGATGTTTATTGTTTATATTTATGATTTGTCATGTTATATAATTCCAACGGTGGCATCACGAGTCATTGGTTTTAATGAGTAATTAATTACTAAACACGTAAAAGCGGATATTGTATTGTGTTTGATATGATTTATTCTAGGGTTTTGGTTATGATTATATAAACCCTAATTTTAGGGTTAAGGCTTTTGCCCTAATTTGGTTTTAAAAATCTATTATGGATCGAAAATTTTTTTGGGTGGAAACCCTAAAATTTTTAGTCGATTTCCTAAATTTTTTAGGGTTTATATTAATTGTTATGTTATCAATATCGAAACCTAGATTTAATATATTTGTTACGTGATAAATTCATGAATAAAGTGTTATGTGACATGGAATTGTATGCGATCTTGTGACTTTATTGAATAATTGTTATGTTATATCCATGATGATACATGCATGTTTGTCATGGATAGTTGCTATATTATTATTTAATTGTTAAGATTGGATTAATTGTTAAGTTTTATACACATGTATATTTATGATAAATCTTGAATTGGGGATGACTCAATTATATACATTAATGAATCAATTATGTGCAATTTGGTATATTATTAATTATGGGTTTACATAATCGATTAAATCGATGTATGTGGCTCACTTTCAATTGAGAGGTGAAAGCCCTAATTAATATATACATTAATTTAACCTAGACATTGATTATTAATAGGGTTTTATCGAATAAGTTGCATGTGGCTACTTGTTTACGTATAAATTGTTTATTATGTGTGCATTGTTTTTAGTTGTTTATATTTTTATTGGTATTACTTGTTTGTTTATTATGTTAGGCGGTTTTAAGCAAAGGGTAATTTTGAATAGAAAAATAATACGGACTAAACAATGGCGAAATTTGATTTGTTTTGGAAGAGTTAAGTTTTCAATAGTTTAATTGATTGGTGACTTTGGTACAATGGTGAGCAGCTCACCCATTCGAATGAACTATAAAGGGGTTATTTAAGAAGTGCTTGCGATCGCTGAATGGATGTCTAAGGTTATGCGTTTGCGCTTACACGGTCCTCGCCCTCTGTAAGTTCGAATGGAGCTACTTAGTAAGCCATAAAAGTACAAGCTCATCTTAAGGCGAATTAGTTTTAATTCCATGCGCATGACGGTGGTAATTATCCGAAACACTAAGTGTTTACACTTATGCAAAAGTGCGGTATAATGGATGATAATTAACGCTAAATTCCTTGATTGGTGAACCCAATACCTCAATCAAAACTTTGATAATTTGATCTTTATGAATTGGTAATAAAAGTTTTTATTAAAATTATGCTACAAGATGAATGCATGACATCTTTGTACATATTTGATTTGACCACATAAAATCAAAACTAGTACCCTTTTAAATTAAGAATATGCCATCTAATTAAAGGGACACTTGAAGTTGCAATTTCGTCATGCGAGTACTTGGCGAGATTGTAATGGAGAGGTAAATCTCTATGTAAAGTCGGACCTTACATGGACATATTTGCGAGTTCTTTAAGTTAGACACTTAAGTTGAGTAGGAAGTGAGACACGGACTCAATGGCATAAGATGGGATGAAACATGTTTATATTTGCAATAGCGTTGGAAAATATAAATCCCATAATGATCTAGGAGTTGGAAATTGTTTGCCAATTAATGTTCGACAGATTACCCTATTATGTGCTTTCGTTACTAGCGGATCAAGCGATGTAATGGAACTACGATAATTGGATCCTAGTTTTCGAGAAAATTCTATGGTTATATGAATATTACCTTGGGTATTTTATTTTCTTGAAAAGTTTAATTATCGAAAATACTAAAATTGAATTTTGCTAATTCTTTAAATGTATTAATGCAACATTAAACCGTAAGCGTAGGTTATTCTGTATTGGTAAAATTGATCTACACTGTAAGGGTTTTAGTAGAGTCAACGTTACTAAAAGAATAAACCTAGTCCTCTTTTCACGCGAAAGAGTGAGATTCAACCCTATTCCTTTTCATGAATGAAGAAAGGTATGATAGGACAATTAGAATTGTCTAAATTCTAAATACATAACTCGTAAGCAAATTTTAATAGTTAAGAAAATTGCATATTTACGAGTTATTAAATTAGAAGCTAGACTAATTCTTGTATAATTGGTAAAAGACAAACTAGCATATTTTATCTAGTTGTTGTGCTTTGACCATTTAAAAGTACTACTTACAATTGTTGGAATAGTAGAACTATTAAGAAAGAAATTGCATGCCCAATTTTTCAAGTTAATAGCATTGATGGATAAATTCATCATCTACATAGTAGAATACACTCTTTTAAGTACATTTGTAATTGTTATGTATGGACTTTCTCAAAGGTGTAGGAAGTAAATAATACACTATTTTCTTTCTTTGGTTAATGAAACACTTACAATGTTGTCAAATCCGATTGGGAGTGTTGTGTTCTTATTCTTGAATAAGGAATTAATGTAATGATCTCTTATTCGATTGGGAGTTACAAGCTTTGTCATCTTGGTAGTAACCAGTTATCTCTAGAATGTCTTAAGATAATTACTTTCCACTTGTAGACACTTATGTTTTCAAGGATAGTCATGTACGTTTCCTTATTAGACAATGAAGTGGTTCTACATCTACTAGTTATGCTAATATCAATGACACAATCATATTAGTCACATAAACAAACATATGTCGTGTTGTTTATACGCTACATGATGTTGTTCCATGCACAAGTGGGAGAAATCTATATTGTGTGCAAGGTACAACATATAAGTATATGATTTAAAGGATTCTCTTGTTGCAAGGTAAGAGACTAACGTTCTAATATAACTTGTACATATCTAATTCAAGAAACACTTGGTGTTGCAATTTCGTCATGTGAGAACTTGGCGAGATTGCAACAACAAAGTAAATCTCTATGTGAAGTCAGACCTTGCATGGACATATTTGCAGTTTCTAAATTAGACAAGTATTTAGAACATGTGTCAAAATGATATATAAGACTACTTCAAATTAAATATTTATGTATTATTAGAATGACATAAAATTAAATGAAGTAATCTAATCCTACTTCAATTTGTTTATTTATGTATTTTGGAATGACATAAATGAAAAATAATGTAGTCCTACATTATTATGAAGTAAAATAAATTAACTTGAAATTACTATTGAAACCAAGAGTTGTGTTCATAATTACTTTAGTTAAACATGTTTATGATTCATTGTAAAGACATAAACATAAAGTCTTTTAAGACTTATAATAAAGTAAGGCGTTAACTTGTTATGTTTTTAATTAAGACATATACAAGAAGTCATTGAGTTGATCAATGATTTATAACGTATAATGGGATTATAACAATTTATGTTTCTTGTTGAGACATGGATATGAAGTGACTTGGTTAAAAGGTACTTGTGTTATAAAGCATGTAATTGGCTTGGAAAGTCTATTATACCATTAAGTTGACTTAGTTGGTAAATAGGTAAGCCAAAAGGAATATGTTTATCTTATATATTGTTAGATTGTCTTACAATATTAAATTCTAATGAATACCACAAGTTGATGGTATGTTCGGTTAGGAGAATCAAACTCTATTTGATTTGTTTGATTCATGATAACCATAACTTCTTTCTTAAAAAGTAACAAGGTTAGAAAATTGAGTATGGATTGAATATACTCAATATGACTCCAACCTAGAAGATTAATAAAACACCATTTCATTATGGAATGTGATGAATCACATTAAGTTTTAAAATTGAAGATTCTGAATTTGTTAAACTACTTATGAATAGGTTATTAACAAACTTAAGTCAGGAATTATCAATGTGTATTTGTAATGTCCCAAAAAGAGAACAATGTAGTTTTGCTCTAAATTGCTAAGTATATATAGATAGTCTATATATTACAAAAGGCAAGTGGGAGTTTTTTATCTTGAAAGATAAAATTACAAGATACATAATCTTCTAAAACACACTAGTAAATATCATGATGAGGTTAGACATGTAAATGATAGACCTCATGATGATGGAATTTTCATTCATAGATCTGCAAGGATATCTCAGATATTTGACTTATATCTTTGAGAAATATGAGTTCTGAGGATTATAGTAAACACGATAATCATTATGATGGATTACCAAATATTGAATTGGGTAAATAACTCATACTATGAATGTTAAAGATGCTGTCCATAAAGATAATCAATTTTGGAAATTTGGTTTATCTTAATAGTTAGACTAGAGAATGGAAATGAGTTTCTTCAAAGAGATGAAAAACCCTAGTGGTTTGAATTTCTATGTAGAAATCATATGGACAATATTCTACACATATTTAATGCATGTCTTATGACAAGATTATTAATCATACTTAAGCAATTAATTGTGATTGAATATTCTTTTCTAGACACATTAAATATATAAAGATGATAATTGTCATACTTGTTTTCATTAATATGAAATATGACAATGGAATATCAAAACTCTTTCTTGAGAAATTACTTGGCGAGGACGGTAAGTAATTGAAAGGTTTTTAATTCATATAATCTTTAAAAGTGTCTGAAGTGCAATAATTCATGAATGGATAAATGCATGCATCTATGAAATTATTCTTATGTTAAATTATTAAATCCATTTTCGATTTATAATTAAAATAAGATAAATTTTAAGTATTCTGAAAGCTAGTGGGAGTATTATGTTAAGGTTTTAAATCTTATATGTTGTATAACATATGAGAAGTAACATTCCTTGAAAGCTAAATGTTAAGTCTTAGATTGGAATGAAACTTCACTTGTAAGATTTAAAATTAAAACATACAACCTTGGAATATATGTTTATTATTAATAAACATGTGCGATAAAATAAATGATTCTAATAAAACATGATATATCATTTGGGAAATGGATAAATATCTTTTGACAAGATAGAGCGTGAATGAAGTCTAAGTTTGACACTGTAGATTCATCATGTACATCATGTTGTGTATTAAAATTGTTATATCATTCTTGAATAAGAAGTGATTTGACAACATTGATATCTAACTAAAAGTTATTAGATAACTTGTGTAATGAATATTCTAATAGAATTACATCCTTAAAACACTGGAATTGCTCCTAGATTCTATGGATGAACAATATGTCAATTGTTGTGCAAATTGTCATCGACTTTAAACTTGAAAGTTAGGAAAGCATCAAACATTACACAATAAGATATTAAAGTTTACGGAGTTTTAATGAGCACATTGTTGTTTGTATACAATGATCTTTGGTTTAATTGAGATGACACTCAATACTAGTCATGGTAGGATTTCATCCTTGTTAATGGCCATGTGAACTAGTTGTGCTATCTAAGGCACGGTTGCATTATACATTAAAAGAATAAGAATACTTTAAACTTTAAAATGTTTGAAAGTTTAAATTGTCATAAATTGGTGATAGAGGATGTCACACACTTTATGAATTATTATGTGGATTGTTGAATGCACACATACAAGGACTTCATTAATTGAATTCTTGAAATAAGTATTCTCAAAATTACGATAGATCAAGTTGGTTGATTTATGCCTTGTCAACAAGTATGATTGTCATTACTTGAGGCATAATTCATCAATGGAATTTTCATGCATTGATCTATTTGGTATTTGGATAAAGGATGTTAAACAATTGTTATAATAAATCAAATACTTGGTATGTTTGATTTTATAATATATTGTATCCTATATTTGCATGTTTAATCCGTGAATAAATTTATTTATTCTAAATCGTCCGTTGTCGATTAATGATATGGGAGTATCATTAAACTAAGACAAATCGAGAGATATGGTAGAATATACTTGAAAGTATATTGATGAGAATGCATACCAATTTCGGATGATATTCAATGAATTGAATATAGGACTTATCCAACTACATAATTTACTTTATGGATATTGTTATAAGTAAATTATGAATAGTTATCCTCGGACTTGAGATACCGGATAAGTGTCATGAATGTAGTGCATACGTGGAACAACTTAACGCTATCGTGGCGGTAGTCATAAGGGTTGTTTCTGAAGTGTTGCAAAGTTTGTGGGTTATTCTCGTAGTCAAGATAGAATTTGTTCCTTCAAATTTATTTTGGAGTTTAATCTTCTTTGGGCCCTCGTAGGGTTGACAAGATGTTTGCATGGCCATGCCCAAAGATCTCCCCGAATATGTTCGGAAGATTTGGTAATCTTGCTCGATCACTAATAACGAAAGCAGAATGGTTGAATAAAGAATGACTTAATTCCATATCTTTATTTAACATGGTATTAGAAACAAAGGATAATAATAATGAGAAATCATTAAAGGTTTTCAGGAGCCTTGCTCGAGTTGTACTAGAGGCATCGAAGTGTTGCTAGCGCTAACAGAATGTGATCACTCTATTAAGATATGTCCAGTGGGGCTGTTGGTTTTATGGACAATAAATTAATAGGCGTGTGTTAGGATCGAACTCGAGACCACGGGATTGCACACTTTACGTATGAGAATTAAAGTTAATAATTAAATGTAATAGTTATATTTATTTATTAATTAAGCGAAATAACTATAACGGACGTTAAGTAATTAGTTGTAATGGACTAACGGTCGTTAAATATATTTGGGAAGGACTAAAGATGAAATTAGAGATCGAGAAGGTTCTAGAATCCTTGTGGGTTTCCTAAACCGATCGTCCATATGGTTTCCATAAACCAATCCATAGCCAACTTGTTCACCAAGTTTAGTTGGGTATATAAACAAGGCTAGGGGTTTTATTTTTCATCTCTTGTACTCATAAGCTAAAACCTAAATTGTTTGTGTGTGTTTTTGCTTCAATCGATCGTACAACCCTTTAGGGTAGTCGATCATAGTTTTCAAAACATAATTATTTTGTTTAATTAAAACTAGCATTACTTTAATTTGTTATAATGCGTGTGTACAAGAGCGTGGTACAATCACACTATTGATTGTATCTTGGATTGAATTACAAAGCAGTGAGGGTAATTATAATCCTATAAACCCTAATTAGGGTTCATCCAATTGCTAGTTTGTGGATTTGATTCTTGTTCGGCTAGAATCAAGAAAAGTAATTATTCGTTAATACATCTTTATTGTTTATGTTAATTAATTATTCATTATATAATTCCAACTATCTATAAACTTGTTTTTGCCCAACTTACTTTGATGTTTATTGTTTATATTTATGATTGTCATGTTATATAATTCCAACATTTTACAGGAAGGTTAGAACACAATCAGATGTTTATAGCTATGGAGTTGTGGCTTTGGAGTTAGTGACCGGACGAAAACCCATTATTCTTGAAGTCGCAGAGGATCAACAAGTACTTGTGGACTGGGTGCAAAATTTGTATAAAGCACGTAGAGTAATGAAAGCTGTTGATCCGAGACTAGGTGATGATTATGACAAACTCCAAGTCAAGGGGTTACTCATTGTTGGGTTATGGTGCGTTCTTCATGACTTCCGTAAACGACCTTCTATGAGGGAAATTGTTCGTATTCTTTATAATACACATGATCCACTTAAGGATCTCCATGGAAAGATTCCAAGTCTTGTTCCTGATCCGGTCTCTCATGATTTTGATTCGATCGACCCGTACCATGAAACGTTTTGGTTGTTTCTAGTGGTGACAGCTAGCATTCGGTCTGAAGATGAGGATCACATTATGTCACGACATATATTGATTCTACATCGTTGGAGGTATATCTCATAGGCTGATACGGTCAAAGCCATGTTGCAAGATGGGGTCTATGATTCATCTAATGGTTCTGACGTGAAGACCAATTCCTACGTTACTATTTGCATGCATGTAGTCCATTAAATCATGTTCTCATGTTTCTTCTTAAGGCCTGTTCGATTAGTTTTTATATTAAGTCCGGTTAAATTAAAATGACTGCATGTCTATATATATGTTATCTGTTTGTAGATGAATAAATAGTTATTTATTTTATGTGCCGAAGAAAGTGTAATTTAAAAAATTATTGTTATACCCTTTTATTTGAAATAAATGTTGATTAGAGGTTAAAAAGTGAAAAGTAAATATGTAAAAGTATGATAAAAATAATAACTTAGTATAGAGACCTTCACTCCTATGATTTTTCCTAAAAGGTCATTCAATTTTTTTATTTTTTTGAGCAGCGGTTTGGTGCGATGGAGTATCTTGCGTGCCACCAAGGCACCAAGTCTCTCGACCGAGTTGAATCATCTCACGAAGAGAATAACAACCCTAACCTAACCATCAGGTTTCCATTAAGGGGCTTGAGGCATCGTCTTGGGATTCGAACCACCGCCAATTCGAGGAAAAACCCCACATGGGGAATAGTAGAGTCGAACTCGACCTCCCACACATGGAGACTATAACGAGATGCATCATTCATTTAAATTAAGCACCAAACAAACACTCAATTAATGACTTGATAAATTTATCTATTTATAAATTAAGACTCTTTAAGTCATTATCAAACACTACATTAGTTTTGTTAAACGTAGTTACAGTCATGTCCCATGTTCTCCTAGGAACTAGCAAGTAGTTTTATGTTTTCATACTTTAAATATTGTATTTGGCGGCATTTGATGAAAAGAAGAAAATATTGGTAAAACAAAGTCTAGTTTATCTCTTTTGTTTTTGGAGTCTTGTTCGCTCAAAAGGTCTTATCATCTCATTTCTTAATCTATTTCTTGAAAAATTGACCATCGGTTTTTAACATAGGGATAACCTGGTTTCGATCTTTACAAAATAGTTGATTCTTATATAATGTTATCATGTACGGAGTGTGTTGATTTGTCTTAGTGTATATAAATAATTAAAGTAACTAACAAACAAACGAGCATAATTAATAAATTTAGCTAAAACATGAAACATCGTAAAAATCACATTGAATGTTTACAGATCTACAAAATTAATATGTTTCTAAATAATCCTTAAATTGTTTTGTTTGATGGGCTTAATTAACTTGGGCTTTATCGGTTTAGGCTTGTTGAATTATCAATCTTAGGCCATACAAGACCCAACTTTGGATCGAGTAGTCAAACAGTTCAGCTCGATTGGAACTTGGACTCGGCTCATCTCGTCTTACACGTAGTATGTTTTGTTGATTTTGTGCTTGTTTGCTACTTTTCAATTACTAAACACGAAACAAATGTTAATTATATAAGCTGAAATGTATGGGCTCACAAGAAATATCTAGGATTTTAGTGATCGATGTTAGTCTACTATATCTCATGAAAGTGGTAAAATGATTTCTTTAAATTTGCTTGAAGGGGCTCAATCACTATTTTCGCCTGCGTTAGGCTTTCTCTCCAAGTGACCGGCGATTAGATACCCGATGAAAGGCGACCTACACTTCAAAAACATACCCCACAAATATACCTTTATTTATACACACACACACACAAAAAAAAAAAAAGTCGATCGCAGGGGCGATCACTTCCCTCCTAAAATCTTTAGTCGATCGATCTCCCACAGAAAGAAGATCGAGAGGTAATCGATCTTGTATGTCGATCTCGATCCCCTACTGCATTCTGCCTTATAGAAGAATTAAACCTTTCTTATATCATATATTCATATTCTATACACGTCGCACGCAACATTTCATTCAAACAATTTTAACAGCTCATATAGCAATATATGTGTGATGATCAACTCACATCTTATGCATTTAGGGCCCATTTAGTTTGTAGGCGGGTTTAGGATTCGGATTCGGATTTAGATTAGGATTTTGATTTGGATTTGGATTTGTATTTAGTATAGGTTTGAATTAAATGAGGAGAGAGAAAAATAAAATATATTTTATAAGTTATAATAAATAGTTTATATCATTTTGAATTAAATTATATTATTTTGTGAGATTTAAAAATAAACATGTACACATAACAAAAAAGTGGTCTCACACTTTCTACAAATCCTTCCTAACTAGTAGAGATTTATTTTTTACACTATTGTGATTGACCACAGTGAAAGACAAGAACAAAAAAAATCAACCAAACACTTGTTTAATGTATTGATTTTCCAAAACCTTTCCCACACCCGTAAACCAAACACACCCTTAATCAAATAAGTATTGATTGATTGATTCTAGAGTAAATTACACCGTTCGTCCTTGTGGTTTGTGTTGACCGCATCCTTTATTCCTTTGACCAAAAAAAATACACCGTTCGTCCTTAAGTGACAAACGTTATCCGCTGTTAGTCCCTCCCACTAGCGGTCTTCACTAACGCTCATTAATTGTCCACGTGTGATACCCATGTGAGGGTATTTTCGTCTTTTTACTCTTTCTTTCTCTATTTCATCTTCCTCTACCTATTCTTAACAACACACCCTTCACTTTCCAGCTATTTTTCCAACCATTTTCCGATAACAACAAAATCCATGATCAAAACAAAATATGTTTATCAAAATATCTTTTCTTTAATCACATTTACCTTATCCGCAACAAAATACATTTATCATAACAAAAAAAACTCTATATTTTCACTAAAACAAAAATCCCCAACAATCATCCTCTTTACTTCTTTTCTTCTTAAACCATCACATCGCCGACTGTCATCTTTTTTAATTCTATCTCGCCAACAACACCTTTAATAAGAAAACAACCACCATCATCATTACTAACACATTCCAAACCAATAACAATTTTCACAGAACCAACTTCTTCCAAAACCCAAACAAGCTACTCCGCACTCTCATCATTTCACAATACCAAATGCAGCAATCCATTTTTCTTTCTGTTAATCTCGAAAAAATAACAACTAGTACCCTTTTTATTCTTGTCTATCTTTTTATAAACTACTCACAAGCACAAAACAAGAAGACCTATACTTCTTGATTTTGTTATTCTGGCACAAACACAAATCACACCCACCTTTTCATTTTCGGATATTAATATACCGAGTATCTAATGTTAACTCGAATTCGAACCACGCACAAGGATTTTGTGTATAGATAAGTTTCCTTTGGTTCTTATTCTTTCTTTAAAAAACAGAATCACAAGTTCTAAAACTTGTTTTCTTTTCTCATTTAAAAAAAAGTTTCTTGATATGGGTTTCGTGAAGATCAATGATGGGTTTTCTTTGTAGATCTTGAAAGATTTTTGTGTTAGTAGTGTGAAAGTGACCAAACTTTGGGTTGTGGTGACGGATTATGTTAACGGAGAGAGAAAGCCGGATTATGTTGATCGAATTAAGTTGGCATGTCTAAACCCACTTGTAGATCTCGATTATATAGATCCGGATCTCGTGAAGGTGGCGGCCATATGGTGGTGGTGATGATGTTGATGTGGAGTTTTAGATGTAAGATTGAATGTAGGGGGTTGTTGTTCTTGTCAAGATTAATTTAAGAATGTGGATTTTATTGTATGAATAAGATCCAGGAGTTTAAGATGAGGAGATAGAAATTTGAGTTTGTTATATTTGTTGTTAAAGTGATGAATGATAGATTAGAGATAAAGAGATGATGAAGATGATGTGGGGTTGGTGAGGAAGATAAAGTGATAGCTAAATTGGGGGCATAAAGATAAAAGGACAATATCACCCTCATCTGATCCTCATGTGCATCGATTTAACGAAATTAAATAACGACCGTCAGTGGGAGGGACTAATGGCGAATAACGTTTGCCACTTAAGGACGGGCGGTGCATTTTTTTGGTCAAAAGACGAAAGACTGCGGTCAACGCAAACCACAAGGACGAACGGTGTAATTTACTCTTGATTCTATAAACATTCCGGTTTTCTTTTTCTTTCTACAAGACTCGGTCTCTTTGTCCTTATTATAAAATGAATGCAACTATAGATTTAAATGCTTGTTGCATATGCTAAATGCAATCACGATTCCTGCGAAGTGAGTTTGGTTTATTATGATATCCAGGTTAATTTGTTTCATTTTCTATAAATTAGTTAGATCCTTTTTATGTGTCAATTAGATAGTTAGGCTGGACGCAGTAACAAGCCACGATCGACTCACTCGATCGATTGGCTATCAATCGCCCTTTTGTGGCTTCAATCGATCGTCCAAAATATCACCCAACTTGGTCACTATCCCGATCGAAATACATTGAACATTTAATATGCCAAAAATGTGGGTGGGGATTAAAATCCTACCGTTGCAAGGTTAAAAAAAAAAAAAAAAAAAAAAATCCTACCGTTGGGGTTTAAAAATTTCGACCGTTTGTGGTTTAAAAAAATCTACTAAACTACCTATAAATACACAACATAATTACACATTAAATTCACAAATCTCACAATCCTCTCTATCAAAATCTCATAATCATCTCTATCAAAATGTTTAAGAAAACACCAAAACAAAAGGCCGAAAATCCCGATTGGCACAAGCGTCCCATATTTTAACACGGATCCAATTTCCGGTTAACCGTGCCTCACCAAGCATCAATTTCCGACCCGCTCCTTTCGATTATCAATCCCAACAAGCTCCACAACAACAAACTAACAATCCATTTTTTATAAACCATCCTATAAATCGTCCATTTGTTCCACCGTATCAAAACATCCAACAACAACAAAGCCACTCCCGTCGAAGCGAACAATCTATGTATGGCTCACCCGAATCGGTGTATCGTCCAACAATGGATTCATCAACGTCTCATATTCAAATTATCAACAATATTCTTCGGTTAACCGTATCAATCTTGATGCTTTTAATTTCAAAGAACAATTATACACCAATCCTGATTTTTATGTTGGAACCGGTTCGGGTTATCCAACTCAAGAGTATCACGGTTCGGGTCAAGGTTCGGCTCATGGATCGTATCACGATTCGGTTAACACTAATGACGAGAAGACTATTTCGGAAGAGACGTCACCGGTCAAACCGAAGAAACGAGCTACAAAGGCGAAGAAGAAGGTTGTCGAGAAAGAAACCAAGAATGATTCTTCGCTTTGGACAAAAGAAGAAGAGATCACGTTGTGTAATGCTTGGTGTGATGTATCCGAGAATAGTATAGCGGGAAACAACCAAAATGCTAAGGGATTATGGCAGAAAGTCATTGCTTACTTTGAGAAGGAGGTTGGTGCAGAAAGAACGTACAACTCTATCATTACCAAGTGAAAAAATAAGATTCGTCCTAGAGTTGGTCAATTTTGAGCCATTTACAACAATGCTTACAATTACGGAAGTGGTGAGAATGACCTCCTTTGTTTATAGGCGGCGTGTGATGAATACCAAGTAGTGTGTAATCATGCGTTTGTATTGGAGCATTGTTGGGAAATTTTGAGAGACCATTCGGTTTGGAAGGATAATGAGATGCCGACTTTTTTAAGCCAAGATGAGAGTCGGAAAAAAGCAAGGACTTCAACCGACTCGGATGTGCACTCGGATGTGCTTGCACTTGTGCCTGAGCGACCAATTGGTCGTGATACCGCTAAGAAGAATAAAAAGAAATCTTCAGAGTGTTCCAAAGCTAGCTACATGGAAGGTGTTGTAGAAATGGAAAAGCATTAAGTCAAGGCATTCGGACGGAAGAAGGAGGTGGCGAGACGGATACTATGATTTGAAGAAGAAAAGTGGATCAAAGGCAAAAGGAGTTGGAGTGGAGCAAAAGAAATCGAAAGGGAAGACAAAATATTGGCACTAGAACAAGAAAAACTTGCATTTGAGCGACAAAGAAATATGATAAAGACATCATATTCTATTGCATGCCAATCGACCCGTCTTTTCCGCCTTTCTGACAACAAAAAATGCGAAATCAAAGACTCGATCATGGCACGCCACAACCTAGATTTTTAATAAGTGTTGTAATGTTTTAATAAGTTTCGTAATGTTTTTATTTTATTAGAATTATTATGTAACATTTAATTATTAATGAAATTTTAATTTGTGTTAAAAAAAAAAAAAAAAAAAAAAAAAAAGTTGGCACCCAATCGCTGAAGGTCATTGAAGAGAGAAAACTAACGTGGCAGTGAAAATGAAAGAGATTGAAGTCCCTTACTGGGGTAGCCTTAGTACAGCTGTTTAGAAGAAGAAAAAAATAAAGAGACAATGAGTACAATGTTATGGTGTTTGATTGTTTTAAGTTTTATATAGAGAATTTTGCTTGATTGAAAAGTTTGCCCAAAAAGTTACTGCATAAAATACTGTACTTTGTGTTTACAATTTTAGATCCTTGCTTTTATATTGGAAGCATTGAATATTAACAGAGGTATAAATGACAAATAGAAAAGGTGTTGATATATTCGAGTTTTTGGCAAAGGTTCATAGTTTCAGATCTGTTGACGTTTGTAATGAAGAAATCGTCTTGGTGCATGCCTAGTTGGCCAAGACATGCACTCTGCTTATCTACCTGAAGAGTGTACGGACAACACTGTGTTTTACTCAGGGATGTAAAATCAAGCAGTGTCTTGTTAGAATCTAATTTCGAACCCAAGCTTATGCATTTACTACTAGGGGGTTCCATGATGAAAAGAACAAAAGCCGTAAACTCACCCACAATTAAAAAAATAGTATATAATAATAATAAAAAAAATTAAAAAAAAAAAAAAAATCTTCCTCTAGGCGGTGTGTTTGTTTTTCGAAGCTTTTACTCTTCATTATGAGCAGTATGCTGGAAGAAGAGAGTACATTTAAGCTCTTCATCTGAAGAAGAAGGCCAGTTTGTTTTTGTCTTTATTGAATCTTTCTTTCGTTTTCCTCTTATATGCGAATTGGTGTAGAGGAAAAAGTGGAAAAATATCTAAATTATATGCGTTGGTGAAGAGGAAAGAAATGATTATATCCTCTTATGCGAAAAAAAAGCAAGCGGTCTTGAAGATAATGTCTGCGGCGCGAAAAGAGGAAAAAAGCTCTTCTTTGAAAAAACAAACAATGCCATATGAATACCAACTTTTCCTAGAATATATGGATATAATTGTTGCTTTACACTGTATAAGTGATTAAGGTTTCAAAGAGACCAAATTCATTTTTTCATCTTTGATGATAAGAGAAATTAACGATGTTAGGTTAGTCATTATTGATACGAAATTTCTTGGAAAAAACCCTCCAAATACTTGAAACTTTCTAATTTTTCAAGTATTGACTTGGAACTTATCTTCTTCTTTTTTTTTTTAACATATAAGTTATATATTGCCTTGTGCTATATATGTTGTCCCAAGTGCCATAGAACACGTAGTGTCTTATATAGTAGTTAGTAGATTTTTATTTTTAATACAATTCAAAGAAAATTGAGAAGTTTAAGTCAACCTTGGCTATCTTCAAGAGTTCAACGTGGCTAAACTTCTATATATACTTGTCGTGGACATCTGAGATTTTGCATTCTCGTCATCACTTATCATGGCTATCTCCATTAACTTTTTTTGTTTCTTAATAATTACAACATTCTTCGTGTTTAATTTTGCAAAAATTGACCTGCACGATCATAACAAGGATGATCACGGATCATGCAACTCCACCAAACACACTGAACTCGTCACCCCTAAGAATGTCTGGAGCCGAAGTAGAAGAATTGTGAAAGAACACTATGTCGAACTTGTTGATCATGGCCCTAATGCAACTTCTAGACCACTTGCCAACACCTCTAGTAACTTGTCCTTTTTCATTAACTCAGGTGGTGCTAGGAACTACCATGAAGGACTACGCTTAGTCCTTGCTAGGAATAATTCACTTAGCACCCCCACAACTAGGGCCACGGAGTTTCCCCTGGTCGTGAAATTAGCTTTGGGTATAGTTGTATTCATTTGTGCTACGGTTATCATCTTATCTTTGGTTTTTGTTGTATTTAATTTTTTTTGTAAGCGCAAGAGACCAAATGAGGGTGTAGATCAAACCGAAGAGGGAGGCTTGACTGAAGCATTTGAATCATGCTCTCCAAGACAATTTAGTTTTGAAGAATTGTCAAAAGCAACTAATAACTTTCACCAAGATCAGGTTCTTGGGGTGGGAGGTTTTGGTACCGTCTATAGAGCATTGTTACCCAATGGTAGAGTTGTTGCGGTCAAGCGAGTTTCAAGTACATCTGAACAAGGTATCAGGGAGTATAAAGCGGAAATAACAACCACTAGCAAAACGAATCATAAACATTTAGTTCAGCTCATTGGTTGGTGCCATGAGATCAAAGGTGAACTCTTAGTTGTGTACGAGCTCATGGAGAATAAAACCTTAGATAATCATCTTTTTAACTCGGAGATTCCATCATTAGCTTGGGATGTGAGATATAAAATTGCACAAGGGTTAGCCAAGGCACTACGGTATCTACATGAAGAGTGTGCACAATGTATTTTGCACATGGATATAAAATCAAGTAATGTATTGTTAGATTATAATTTCGAGCCTAAACTTGGTGATTTTGGGTTAGCCAAGCTTGTTGATTTTGGTACATCAATAGAATTTCCAGTTTTGACTGGCACTAGAGGCTATGTTGCTCCCGAGTGTGTTCTATTTGGCACGGGTACAACACATTCGGATGTTTATAGCTATGGAGTCGTGGCTTTGGAATTAGCCACGGGTCGAAGAACCATCGATCCTAATGTTGAAGAGGATAAAAAAGTTTTGGTGAGGTGGATGCAAAACTTATATAAAGCGGGCAATGTTTTGGAAGGCGTTGATCCAAAACTAGGTGATGATTACGATGAACTACAAATGAAAGGTCTTATGGTTATTGGGCTATGGTGTGTTCTTCATGACTTCCATAAACGACCATCTATGAAAGAAGTTGTTCGTGTTCTTGACAATACAGATGATCCACTTTCGGATCTTCATGGAATGCTTCCTTGTCTTGTTCCTGATTCGGTTACTCATGATTTTGATATGATACTAGGAACTCCTTCTAGATCCTCAGATTTGATCATACCAATGGAAATGGAGACCCCTAAACCAGTAGATCTTGTTGTTCGTGGCTCTGCTCGCCTTCAGGATTACACTTACTCATCATTGTTTGTGTGGCTACGTATACCGGTTCTACATCTTTTGAGGTATCTCATGGGCATATCGCGGTTTCGCTCTTCACATAATGGATGATTCTCATCATAAATACCAATGAGTGTTGCAAATATGTCAGAATTAAGAAATAAATATGTTATGTCACATTTTATCTTGAACGGGTCAAATAAGTTGGTGTATTTCAAATGACAAATTGGTCGAAAATCAGTCGAAATGTATTTTTAGTTGCATATATAAGTTGCTTCTATCCAAACTCTGTTCTAGATAGTTAATTGAATGTCTAGTCTGTCTATTTTGTCTATTAAATAAGACTTCGTTACTAGATGCTACTTATAGGATAATGTACTTGTAAGTTCTCGTGATATGATTTATTGCCTTTCTTCTTTACCACAAAGTTATGTTCTATAGTTCATATAAGCTCGTTGGAGTTCCCAAGTTCAAATAAATCAAGCTCAATTAAGGACATTTTTTTGGTTTAACGGGCTTGGCTAATTTGTGCTTGATTCGTTAGTTTAGGCTTGTCGGATTACGGACTTCGATCTGTAAAAGTTTTTTAAGTTGATCTAGCGCAACTCCGAGAACACTTCACTTATCACTCGCGTACTTATCCATACTACATATAAAGAGAATAAAACTTACAAACTTAAAATATGAATAATGTTGTTAGATCAAAATATTGTTACTTATAAAAGAAAATACACTCTAATAAATATTTAAATATTTAATTACAATTTAAACTACTAATTTTTTTCACTCTCACATACTCTACACCCATATATGCATACAAAAAGTTGCACACATAAATTGACGCTACCATAAATCATCGCCGTTATACGCGAGTAGTCGTCTCGTATGTCTTAAACGGTGCACAATTTACATAAATGAGTAGGTATTCACACTTATTATAAGGGTTTGTCTACACTTAACGCGACACTCAGTGTTGAATAAATTCTTTCATCTTTGAACTTTATCTATTCAAACAATAAGGGTTTGCGAAACTGTGATTTAGACCTAAAATTGAATCGACCCGACAAACCGGCCCGAACACCAAACCGGACCAAAAATATTTTGATCTAGTCTTACGCAAAACTGACAAATATGCTTTGTTGAACCAACTGGATCGACGAACCAGGCTCAACCGGCCATAACACACACATTTCGGTCTGGTCGTTGGTATGTTTTTTTGGGCAACTCGATTTTGATCCGATCACATTTTTAAAATTACGATTGTTAACCCAAAACTATAAAGTATACGAGTATGGCTGAGTATTATAGGTCGCAGACCGGACCGAATCGAGAAATCGGCCCGAACCGAACCAAACCGAATGTATTTCGGTCCGGTCCACCCTTTTAACCATTTTCAGTCCTCAGTCTGGTCCTGTTCGATCTTACGCACAACTGGACATTATGCTTTGTTGGACTGGACTGATCGATAAACCGGACCGGACCGACCTGGACATGAACCGAACTTTTTGGTCCGATCCTCGGTATGATGTTTTGTGCTAAATCGGTTTTCGATCCGGTCCAATTTAGTCGGTCTGGTCCGATTTTCGGAACGCGCTCAACTCTATATACGAGTACAACTAGGGTTGAAAATGAGTCGAGCCAAGCCCAAGCCTGCCAGAGCTCGAGCTCGGCTCGTTCAGGGACGGAGCTTGAACTGTATCTTCAAGGGGCCGAAGTATCAATGAGTAATTTTAGGGGCCAAGTGATAAAATAATTTATTTTTTCACTTGATTTATGAACAAAATACATTAAATACAAATTTTTTTGGAGGGGCCAGGGCCCACCCCTGCCCTAATAATCCTTCGTCCATGGGCTCGTTTATATATATAAAGCTCGAGCTCGGGCTTGATCTCGTATCGAGCCTCATATTCTGAGCTCTCGTGAAAATTTTCACAAGCTCGAGCTCGACTAGTTTATATGATATTTTAAATTTAACAAAGTTCAAATTGAGCTCGGCTCGTTAATTACATAAGGCTTGAGCTTGTTTACTAGTTTTAAGCTTGTTTATATGTATAGACAATATATATACGTATATATTTCTAGAGCTCGTTTAGGCTCACGAGCCTACTCGAGCTTTTTATATAGAGGTCGGGCTCGAGCTCGATTATTAAATGAGCCCAAACTTAAATTCGAGCTTGAGCTCGTTTAAACTCGACTCATTCAAGCTTTTTACCAATCCAATCCCTAGCTTTTCACGACCGGCTCGGCTCGTTTCCGCCCCTTTAAGTACACCTAGGGGTGTTATCGGGTCGTTTTTTCGGGGTTATCGGGTTTGTCGGGTCGGGTTGAGTCGGGTTATATTTTTTTTTAAGTCACCCGCAACCCAACCCGATAAGTAATCGGGTTATCGGGTTCGGGTGTTATCGGGTCGGGTTAAGTTGAGTCGGGTTGTCGGGTTAAAACATCAATCACAACAAGTGGTTAGATAAGTAGGCCAAATTTCCTAACTTACATTATGATAGAAATTAAAACATCAATCACAGCAAGTGATTAGATAAGTAGACCTGTAATATTATATCAATTAGTCATGACCATTATAATGGTTCGATTTATTTTCTTGTATCAGATAATGGTTCGCTTTGTTCTGAAGGAGTTGGTTTTTTTTAGAGGGAACCAATAGTTGCTTTATTTTGCATACTCACTTTTCCCTACATACCATTGGACACATCTTGATCATTGAATCAAAAGAATAAAATTTAAGGAAAAAAAAACATAGGGGGACTAATAATGTAAACTTTTCAAAAAACGGAGGGACTAGATGTGTAAATTACATCATAACTATCATTACCCCAAATCATACACACTGCACTCCACTTTCTTTCTTTACCAATATCCAAACCCTAACCATTAAATCAAAATCTAACCATGATTAACCATAAATTAACTATCAAAGCTTGTTAAATCACAACAAAATAGAAGCATCTATCGTTAGGAAGTTGATTCCCGCAAGATTTAGGTGTCAAAATGAACCAATCCAACCTCTGATTGAAAAAATGGTTAAGTGTACATTATAAAGTCAAATGCTCGTGATTAGATTTGGTAATTGATTGTTATTTATGTTGTTTTATTTGTTTTTGCTGCCAATTATTGTGACATTTTTATTAGTATGTTTAATGTTGATCACAAAAAATGTAGTTTTGAGTGGTATTTAGTTTATTTGGTAATGTGAACTAAGTTGCTTTGAGTTTTGTATACAGGAATGCACACCAAGTGTTTGATGAAATGTGTGAGTGAAAGTATCATACGTGTAATATCACCGGTGATACTTGAAGTTGAATTGTATTTGTGTATTATCACTATTGATATTTGTATTATCACTTGTGAAATTTTATTTATTTGATAGTTGTTTTTTGTTTGTTTACTTGTATTAAGCTTTATTATATGTCATGTATAGTATCATTTTTGATATTTCATTGTTATTGTTTTATAATCATAGTTAAAAACTTTTTACTTTTTTTTTTCTTTTTTTTCCTTTTTTTTTTTTTTTTTTGTTAAAAGTTTTGATGATATACTATTTACTGTGTGTTTTATCACATTTGTTTTAGATCATAATTTTGATGTTTTATGTTCTTTTTGTGGATGATAATTGTGTTTTAGTTATTGATAAGCTGTTTATTATAGTGCAATATTGCTTATTATTTAAGTTGTTAGATTAATCAACTTAAACAAGTTGATTTTGCTTTAAACACATAGTTATTTAGTGTGATTTTGCTTATTTTGTAAGTTGTGATTGGATTTGTCTATTTAATGGATACATTGTTCGTATTTCAATAGGTTTTACAATGGGATTTGAAAAAAGCTATGGTTGAGTCAGCAAACTGAAGAAGCTATGGTTAAACAAAGCACAACATCTTTACAAACAAACTGAAGAAGCTCAAACACATATTATAACACATGTGACATCACACGTGCTATCACCTGTGATATCACAAGTGATATAATCTGTTATATCACCTGTGATAACACACGTAATTCAACAAATAGAAGAAGGTGACACATCGTGATTTCATGTAAGCTCCGGAAAATTTCAATGTACTTAACGTTTTAATCAAGAATTAAACACGATCTATTTCGTCATGAAATTTTCTAAACATCACATTTGCATATCATTTGGCATATGCATGATCAACGCACTTGATTTGGCGCATTCATAAATATACCGTTGTGATCTAAATAAATTTCCCAAGATCTTGATAACCTTAAAATACGTAATGAATACGTAAAGATTTGTAAAAATTACAATTTAATTATAACAAAAATATATAAAATTCGTATTGGGCCTCGGAACTCATTGGACTTTTCACCACTCGAACCCAACCCGACACGTAAATGGGCCTTATAACGGGCCAAGCCCACGCTATATTTTTATTTGGGCGCGTCCAACTCACTAGCCCAACACCATATCCATTTATTTTGGGCCTTTGCGGATTGTATCTCTAGCCCAACACCCATTTTTCATTTCTTTCCTTTTGGGCCTCGTCTAGCGGACCAAAACCAAGCCCAAGACTTCATTTAAAAAGTTAGTAAATGTTTTGTTTTGTCTTTCTTTTGTAACCGAACAAGCAAACAAGAAACCAAACTAGAAATATACTTTCACCTACTTTGACCTTGCTTCTTGTCGTGTACATGAACAAAAAGAGACAAACTCCTAAGCTTAGCCACCCTAAGCCAATAAAATACTCCCCTAATCCATTTTGACCAAGCTTGACTCTATAAACCAATGGATGTTGTGTTCCCTTGACTTGACTAAGCAAACAAAAGTGCCCCTTTCCTAGCTGCCATCACCCCCACGTTTAGAAACATACACACAAACATGAACAAACTCAATATAACATGTGACTATAAGCCTAGAATTAGGAAGGCTAGAAGACTTAAAAATTGATAAAGCCATGCTTGAATCTCTTTAAAACCCACGACAAGCATACACACCCTTCACTTAAACTCATACAACTCACAAACACATCACACTATTACTCTTGGTTTCTGTCGAGCAAGGAGAAAAAGGGAAGCAAAGAGTTTTGGGTTATTAACAACTAGGAGACTTGGGTAAATAGGAATACGGGTAACAAGTTATAAGGAGAACAAGGAGTACTCGAGTTCATTCGACACGTTCATCTCACGTATCATCTCCACTCCAAGTGAGTGTTGTAAGTTTCATTAGAACCTTCTCACATTTCATTTTCGATACTTATTTTCGTTATCACGAGTATAATGTCACACTTATACATGCACCAAATGGATTAACTAAACCCACATCGAGCCCAAGGAAGCCAAGAGCTTTTCTTTCGAGCTTATTTGTAATAAGCCGAACATATAAGCTCACCACCTTGTGGAAAACATAGACATAATAAGAACTAAAAGGCTTAACAAGTTGAGAAGAAGAAGTAAATGAAACAAGGAAATGGATACCATGCATGGCCACGATCACAGTAGCCTAAATACAAAAATTTTAACGCAGGAACTATACTATATATATGGCATATTACGTAGAATTAACACAAAAAGAGTCTAGCTCAGCTGGTTACGAGCATGTGGGATGGACGAAAGGTCCCTAGTTCGAATCCCACTTGTGACATTTTTATTCCCTTTTGTTTTTATAACTTTCACAACATGGCACAATACACCCCTCAACTTTAATCAAGAACTAATATGAAGCTTGGTGCTAAAATGTAAAAATCCGACTTTTGAAAATAGTTTTGCAAAAGCAGTTTACTGAGGGACTAAAAGTGTCAATTTCGAAAACTTTAAGCCTATAACATTTTGGGTACAAAGTGTCATTTTCTAAAAGTATAGGGACTAAACTTGTACTTTTGTAACTCGAGGGTAAAAGTGTAAATTTGGAAAAGTTTAGCAAAACTTATGATTTCATTATAGCCTCGTAAAAATAAGTATTTTGACCACATGAGCGTAATATTTTCAATAACGATGAATTTAATTTATATATATATGTAAAAATATATATATGTATATGTAAAATATATATATTTTAGAAAATAATTAAGTATATGTAAAAGGTACATATTTCGATAAAATACTCGGGAATCTAAATACGTTAAAATGATCAACAAATCTATTAAGATCACAACGGGAAAACATTTCACTTATGCGTAAGTGAGGATCACTAATTAAGACAATGTAGCATGTAAATTAACTTAAAACGTTAATCACGATCGCACACTATTGGATTGGACAATCCAATGATCTATTGAATAAGAATATTCAATGCTCTATTATTTTGGTCGCGAACCAAAATGCTCATTCTTGAGATTCGCCATCTCATCATTTTAGGTTTCGAGTTGGAACCTCCGCTACATTGTGCTTGATCTTTTTGTGCGTGTGCATTATCATCAAGGTGAGTTCATAGCCTCGCTTTTACTTTATTTTTATAAACCCCGAGGAGATACATGCTCTAAACTAGAACACAAGGTTTTCATAAATGCTTGATCTTCTTGATTATTGGTCTTGCCTAAGTTGTTAGCCACAAGTCCCCGATCATGAACCATTAGTCACCGCGAGTGAGCGTAGATATCGTGAATAGTACTATGGGGAATAACGAACCCGTTTGGTTATAGAGAAATAACCGGGCGCACCATATCGAATTTCTTTAGGTAATTGGCTATTACCTCCTTTGGGGCATATTTACGTACACCTGGTAATTCGGTGTATGCGGTTGAGTCTTGGTTTCATGAGCTTAGCGCATAATAATCTGTGATATTTTTCTTATGATATTGTTAGTTTACAATGATCATGATCTTATACTTGTGTTCAACTTATTTTAAACCTATGGACTTCACTCAACATTTTGTTGACCTTTTAAGCATGTTATCTCGGTGTCGGTGAAGATTATGACCAAGGTGCGGAGCAGGGCATGGCAAGGCTTATCGGTGGTGTAAAACATAAAAGTTATCATTTCTTTCAAACTCATGATCTTTCTTTTGGGAAAAACACTTGATCTATTTACAATATTTTGTAACAAACTATGAGTTTTCGATGAATGATAACTATTTTAATAAAACGTCTCTTTCGAGTCGTTTTCTATAATTATTGACTATGATCTCCATTCAAGTAACACCGAATTAGTCTTCCATTGTCATTAAGATTTTCGGGGTGTTCTGATTGGCATCGAGCCAAGGTTATAGAGAACCAAAGAGTTTTCAAAATCATTTGGACTATAACCGCACTTTTAAAACAGGACTATTTTACACCAACGCCTTACGCCCTTCCGTGACCGCTCTATGCATTAGGATTGATGCATCACTAGATCATAAGTAAATTGCAATCATTTTAAGTTAGGCATGGAGATTTGCTTAGCTAACTAAAATAATTATATTATTTGGCATTTACTTACATTAATTTATGGGTTGTTACAGATTACCATATCGCATCCCACCTGCTTGTTACGTCCTCGAGACACGAGATGGATGATACCATGTCCTCTACGATTGTCACTATGCCGACTCATCCCGGTCTGTCATACCGACTCTTGTTTGACGACGGCCGAACCTTTGAGGAAGGTGAAGTTGCCGAACTCCTCTCGCTCCAACTATGTTGCTCATCCTCAAGAGTACAATGCTTTTGCTTCCATGACCCTAGATCGATTACTATGAGTCATGACAATGGCTACCGCTTGAGATGTTCTTGTGGATGATGAATCATCCAAGTCATCGAGAACACCGACTACGCTTCATCGATTCTTCGGATCATCTCGCCGAAGCTATCCGTCGTCGTCGACGTATGATTCGTGTTCTTAAGCCTCATGAGCTGAGCCGTTTGGAGTACCTTATAGATCGCATCCTAATGGTAAGACCTTCAAACGCACCGCTAGGAAGCGTGTGCGACCCATCACTATGACTCATGTGATGCCACCACTCGATCATCACCGGCTCGGTCACCACCGCTCGGTCATCACCGGTTCCACTGCTTCCACCCATCGCTACTTCACCACCACCGCCACTTTCGTGTTCTACCATCGGACTACTCACTGTTCTGTTTCATCACCACCTACAACATCACCTCCTTTGGACACTTTTAGTGAGCCAATTTTACCGCTTTGCATCAAGTGCTATCCACCATCACTATCGATCCCGAAAAGCCTACTCAAGTGGACAACGAGGCGGACCAAGGAAGAAATCCGGTGCTAGGAGATGGTCATTCTTGATACCTTTACTACGACGTTGGAGAGAAGGCGAGGAGCACCTAGTTCGTTTGAGCTTGAGAAAGCTCGACTCTGCACCGACTCGGTTATACATTACCGGTGAACCAAGACACCACACTATTCCTCTGTTGGCTACGAGACTTATCAGGCACGAAGACCAGTTGAATGAGCTCATGGCACATTATGATGAGATTCCACTAGTTAGGATTGAGAGCTTGGAGGAAGAGGTCGAGAACCTCGTGGTAGGTCGCTACTCCATTGAGATTGTGTTTGATATGATGAGTACTCAGATTGTGGAGGCGAGAGAGGCCGTTAACCAATTGACTCGGAGATTGGAGACTACGATTCGAGATGCTAGTACTTTGAGAGAGGCGCTTTGGGTGAGAGAGAGTCCTACATCACGAGCTTGCATCCGCTCATGCTCACACTGCTATTCCGGAGGAGAGGATTGATGACCTCGAGGCGAGAGATCGAGCCCGTGAGCGGCAGATCCGAGACTTGGCGACCATGGTTGAGGAGATTCGTCGTCGTCGGGATGACGATCGGAGATGCGTAGATCCTAGTCATCTTTATCTTAGTATGTATCATAAAGCCGCCATATGAGGCATTAAGGCTTGTATCTTTTGGTTTGTAACCTTGGAACAAGAATTATGATGATGTAACTTATGGTTGTGAACAATATTATGTAATGATGTATATCCATGGTTGTATTTCTATATTCTGGATGTTATGATATTATTCCTCGGTGATGTATGCCGAACCGATCCTTATGTCCTTATACATATATTATGATTTGTTGAGAAAATCATATTTCAATTGTTGTTCATCAATATCATATCATTAATTTAAAGTGGTAATCTGGACTATTATGATATGTATAATATGAAATCGGTTTATCATCGATCGATAATTTCTTAATCTTGGTATTTATTCTTGGAAATTTTAGAAAATGGTCAAGAAGAAAGCTACCTCATCCACCATCACTCCATGACTATTAGAAAATGGTCATTTGAAAGTGTTAGCGCAACTATAGCACAACATGTCGCCGATCATTGCTAGAGCCAAGTGAACGCATTGAAGGTGAGCAGATTGCCCAAGAGGCACGTGAAGTGAAATCGCAAGAGAAGCCGAAATTGCAAGAGAAGGCGAGAATGCCCGAATTGCTCGAGAGGTGAAGGCTGGCGTGTCGCTCAGCAAAGACGTGAGGTCAAGGCGCTCGCATTCTTGAAGAGAATCGTGTCGCAGAAGTCGCACGTCTTCTTGAAATGGCAAACTCAAATGCAACTAACACTCCAACAAATCAAAGTGAGTCCATTTGTAACTCGCAAGTGTAATTACAAAGAGTTCATGAGCGCAAGCCGACATTCTTCAAGGGCTTGAAGGTGCTATTGGTTTACTTCATTGGTTTGAGAGAACCGAGGCGTATTTACGCTAAGTGATTGCACAAATGATTGCAAAGTCAAGTTTGCATTGGAACTTTGTTAGAAGATGCGTTATCTTGGTGGAAAGGCCATGCTCAACCAATTGGAATGGAAGAAGCTTGTAAGATTTCATGGTCGATCTGAAACAACTGTTAATGAAACAGTGTTGAGGGGCGAGATCAAGAAACTCGAAGATGAGTATTACCACTTGGTTGCTAAAGGTAATGATCTCAAGACATACTTCAAGAGATTCCATGAGTGAGAGCTCTATGTCCTCATCTGTTTCCCACCAATGAAAAGCTTTTGGAAGCTTTGATCGGAGGTTTACCTCAAGCATCGAAGGAGATGTCATCGCTTGAAGCCAAAAGCTGATGAAGAAGTTGTCATTGTATCCCACCGCCTTATGGAACCAATACTAAAGCTTGCAAATGCACAAGGCTCAAGTGACAACAAAAGAAAGTTTGATGATCGGAAAACCTCAAATTCCAACCACTATCGATCCAACAACAACAATCGGAACAACAACAACCAATATCACCACAGGAAATCAACATCACAATCGGCAAAACCGAAGGCAAGAAGCCGCAAGGGCTTATCTTGCACCCTTCTTTGGAAAAGGGTATGTAGGACCACATCCCGGTGTAACCGATGTTTGATGCACCATTACGGACCTTGTCTTTGTGAAGTGCGATAAGTGCAACAAGGTAGGTCATCAAGGTAAACATTGTAGAAACCACGGAAGAGGCAACAACGTGACAAACATGAAGCTGCTATGGATGTGGAGAACCCGGTCATTTCAAGAGTCAATGCCCAAAGTTAAATGTCGTTCAAACAAACAATGCGCGTGCAAGAGTGTACATGCTAGGAGATGGAGATGCACCGTTGAACCACGACATTGTGACGGGTGCGTATTCTCTTAACAATCATTCTGCAAAAATCTTGTTTGATTCGGGAGCCGATAAGAGTTTTGTATCTACTACTTTTGCACCATTACTTGAAATATCCCCAATCGCCTTAGATACAACTTATGAGATAGAACTTGCCGATGGGAAAATAATAGGAACCAACACCGTAATCCGTAATTGTCCTATTCTATTACAAGATCATTCGTTCCTCATAGATCTTTTGCCAATCAAACTTGGAAGTTTCGATGTCGTAATTGGCATGGATTGGTTGTCCAAACACCGTGCTAGGATTGTTTGTGACGAGAAAACCGTTCATATCCCGATCAATGGTGAAACCTTAGTCATCCAAGGAGATCAAAGTAGAAAGTACTTAAGTATCATATCCTGTGCGAAGTCAATAAAGTACATGGAAAAAGGATGTTATGCCTTCTTAGCTCAAGTAACGGAAAAGAAGTCGGAAGAGAAGCGACTAGAGGATGTACACGTAATCAAGGAATTTTACGAGGTGTTTCGGAAGATTTGCACGGACTTCCACCTTTCGACAAGTCGAATTTCAAATCGATCTTATTCACGGAGCTACTCACGTGTACGAGCACCGTACCGTTTAGCGCCCTCGAAATGCAAGAGTTATCCAAACAACTAGAAGAGCTATCCGAGAAAGGATTCATTAGACCAAGTTCCTCACCACGGGAGCACCGGTATTATTCGTTAAGAAGAAAGATGGATCATTCGGATGTGTATCGATTATAGAGAATTGAACAAGCTCACAATCAAAACCGCTATCCCTTACCAAGAATCGATGATCTGTTTGATCAATTACAAGGCTCGAGTGTATACTCGAAGATTGATTTAAGATCGGATATCATCGATTCACGGTAAGAGAAGAAGATATACCCAAGACCGCATTTAGAACTCGATATGGCCATTATGAATTCCAAGTAATGCCATTCGGTTTAACTAATGCACTGCTTTGTATTTATGGACCTCATGAATAGAGTCGCAAACCATATCTGGATAAATTAGTCATTGTGTTCATCGACGATATTCTTATATACTCGTAATAAAGAAGAACATGCGGAACATTTGAAGGCGTCACGAAGTTACTCAAGGATGAAAAATTATGCATAAAGTTTTCCAAGTGTGATTTTTGGATTGAGACGGTCCAATTTCTTGGTCATGTGATTGACGGTGAAGGAATCCATGTGGATCCCGCAAAGATTGAATCATAAGAATTGGCGGTACCCACTAATCCCACCGAAATTCGTCAATTCTTAGGACTTCTTGGTTATTATCGAAGATTCATCGAAGGTTTCTCGAAAATAGCTAAACCATTGACCGAGTTAACCCGAAACGAAGAAATTCGAATGGGAGGCGATCAAGAATCGACTTTTCAACTTCTAAAGAACAAGCTTTCGAAGCACCTATCTTGGCACTACCGGAAGGAGCCGAAGATTTTGTAGTATATTGTGATGCTTCACACATGGGTTTAGCGTTTGTTCTCATGCAAAGGAACAAAGTGATTGCTTATGCGTCACGACAACTCAAAACTCATGAGAAGAATTATACTACTCACGATCTAGAACTTGGCGCCGTGGTATTTGCACTCAAATTATGGAGACATTATCATACGGAACCAAGTGTATAGTGTACACCGATCACAAAAGTCTTCAACACATCTTAGATCAAAAGGAATTGAATATCGTCAACGTCGTGGCTCGAATTGCTTAGTGATTATGATTGCGAGATCCGTTATCATCTGGAAAGGCAAAGCGTTGTTGCCGATGCTTTGGCGAAAAAGATCGCCTAAGCCACTTAGAGTGAGATCATTGGGAATGGTAATCAATTCACCCCTACCATCGAAAATTCTTGAAGCTCGGATCGAAGCCCTTAAGGAAGAAAATAGGCGAATGAGAAGATTTATGGCATCTTGGGAGAATGAGAATGGATTTGTGAAGAGATCGGACGAACGCTATGTTTCAAAAATCGAGTTGGATTCCACTCTTTGGAGGTATCCGAGAACTCATCATGCATGAATCACATAAATCGAAGTATTCCATACATCCTGGTCCCAACAAGATGTATCAAGATCTAAAGCTTTTGTCTTGGTGGCCTAATATGAAGGCGATATCATTGTATCATGATAAATGTTTGACATGCTTGAAAGTTAAAGTTGAACATCAAAAGCCATCTGGATTGCTAACTCAACCGAACTTCCTATGTGGAAATGGGAAAGAATCACAATGGACTTCATCACAAAGTTGCCAAAAACTTCTAATGGTTTTGACACCATTTGGGTTATTGTAGACCGTCTTACAAAGTCCGCTCATTTCTTGCCAATCAAGGAGAACGACGAGATGATTACACTCGCTAGGCTGTACATCAAAGAGATTGTTTCTCGTCACGGTGTACCAATCTCTATCATATCGATCGTGATAGCCGATTCACCTCAAGATTTTGGCAAAGCGCTTCAAAAAGCCATGGGTACCAACTTAGATATGAGTACCGCGTACCATCCTCAAACGGATGGACAAAGTGAAAGAACGATCCAAACTCGGAAGACATGCTAAGAGCATGTGTGATTGATTCGGAAAAGGATGGGATAAGCACTTACCTCGGTGAATTCTCTTACAATAATAGTTATCACGCCAACATTAAAGTGCTCCTTTTGAAGCACTCTATGGAAGAAAATGCCGATCGCCGGTTCTTTGGGCGGAAGTTGGAGAAGTACAACTTACAGGCCCGAAATTGTCCAAGAGACAACGAAAAGATAATGCAAATTCGGCAAAGATTGCAAGCAGCTCGAGATAGACAAAAGAGCTACGCAGATGTTCGAAGAAAACCAATGGAATTCCAAGTCGGAGACCGTGTAATGCTCAAAGTATCACCACGAAAGGGATGGTCGATTTGGAAAAGCGAGGAAAGCTCAAACCTCGATCGTCGGACCATTCAAAATTCTTCAAAGAATTGGTCCGATGGCATATAAACTTGATCTTCCGAAGAACTTAGCGAGTACATGACACGTTCCATGTCTCAAATCTTAAAAAGTGTCTTTCGGATGAAACTCTAGTCGTACCACTCAAGGACATCCACTCAATGACAAACTTAGCTTTGTCGAAGAACGGTCGAGATCATGGACGGAGAAGTTAAGAGGCTTAAGCAAAGCCGCATTCCTATCGTTAAAGTTCGATGGAATCATAAGAAACGAGGTGCGAGTTCACACAGGGCGCGAGGATATAATCGTTCCAAGTATCCCCACTGTTCATCTAGATCACCCATGATGACCTCTGCGAGTTTAACCTGGGACGCAGTTCTCTTAAGGGTAGGTCTTGTAAGCTCCGGAAAATTTCAATGTACTTAACGTTTTAATCAAGAATTAAACACGATCTATTTCGTCATGAAATTTTCTAAACATCACATTTGCATATCATTTGGCATATGCATGATCAACGCAGCTTGAGCGTTCATAAATATACCGTTGTGATCTAAATAAATTTCCCCAAGATCTTGATAACCTTAAAATACGTAATGAATACGTAAAAATTTGTAAAAATTACGAATTTAATTATAGCAAAAATATATAAAATTCGTATTGGGCCTCGGAACTCATTGGACTTTTCACCACTCGAACCCGACACGTAAATGGGCCTTGTAACCGGGCCAAGCCCACGCTATATATTTTATTTTGGGCCTCCAACTCACCTAGCCCAACACCATATCCATTTATTTTGGGCCTTTTCGGATTGTATCTCTAGCCCAACACCCATATTTTTTCATTTCTTTCCATTTTGGGCCTCGCCTAAGCGGATCCAAAACCCCAAGCCCAAGACTTATGTTAAAAAGAGTTAGTAAATGTTTTGTGTTCTTTCTTTTGTAACCGAACAAGCAAACAAGAAACCAAACTAGAAATATACTTTCACCTACTTTGACCTTGCTTCTTGCGTGTGTACATGAACAAAAGAGGAGACAAACTCCTAAGCTTAGCCACCCTAAGCCAATAAAATACTCCCCTAATCCATTTTGACCAAGCTTGACTCTATAAACCAATGGATGTTGTGTTCCCTTGACTTGACTAAGCAAACAAAAGTGCCCCTTTCCTAGCTGCCATCACCCCCACGTTTAGAAACATACACACAAACATGAACAAATTCAATATAACATGTGACTATAAGCCTAGAATTAGGAAAGCTAGGAGACTTAAAAATTGAAAAAGCCATGCTTGAATCTCTTTAAAACCCAACTACAAGCATACACACTCTTCACTTAAACTCATACAACTCACAAACACTTCACACTATTACTCTTGGTTTCTGTCGAGCAAGGAGAAAAAGGAAGAAAAGAGTTTTGGGTTATTAACAACTAGGAGACTTGGGTAAAATAGGAATTCGGGTAATAAGTTATAAGGAGGACAAGGAGTACTCGAGTTCATTCGACACTCATCTCACGTATCATCTCCACTCCAGTGAGTGTTGTAAGTTTCATTAGAACCTTCTCACATTTCATTTTCGATACTTATTTTCGTTATCACGAGTATAAGTATATACATGCACCAAATGGAACTTAAACCCACATCGAGCCCAAGGAAGCCAAGAGCTTTTCTTCGAGCTTATTTGTAATAAGCCGAACTTATAAGCTCACCACCTTGTTAGAGTGGAAAACATAGACATAATAAGAACTAAAATGCTTAACAAGTTGAGAAGAAGAAGTAAATGAAACAAGGAAATGGATACCATGCATGGCCACGATCACAGTAGCCTAAATACAAAAATTTTAACGCAGGAACTATACTATATATATGGCATATTACGTAGAATTAACACAAAAGAGCCTAGCTCGGTTGGTTGGAGCGTGTTGCCTTGGACGAAAGGTCCCTAGTTCGAATCCCACTTGTGACATTTTCCTTTCCTTTTGTTTTATAACTTTCACAACTTGGCACAATACACCCTCAACTTTAATCAAGAACTAATATGAAGCTTAGTGCTAAAATGTAAAAATCCGACTTTTGAAAATAGTTTTGCAAAAGCAGTTTTACCGAGGGACTAAAAGTGTCAAAGCGAAAACTTTAAGCCTATAACATTTTGGGTACAAAGTGTCATTTTCTAAAAGTATAGGGACTAAACTTGTACTTTTTGTAACTCGAGGGTAAAAAGTGTAAATTCGAGAAAAGTTTAGTAAAACTTATGATTTCATTATAGCCTCGTAAAAATAAGTATTTTGACCACATGAGCGTAATATTTTCAATAACGATGAATTTAATATATATATATGTAAATGTAAATATATATATGTATATGTAAATATATATATTTTAGAAAATAATTAAGTATATACATATTTCGATAAAATACTCGGGGAATCTAAATACGTTAAAATGATCAACAAATCTATTAAGATCACAACGGGGAAAACATTTCACTTATGCGTAAGTGACGATCACTAGTTAAGACAATGTAGCATGTAAATTAACTTAAAACGTTAATCACGATCGCACACTATTGGATTGGACAATCCAATGATCTATTGAATAAGAATATTCAATGCTCTATTATTTTGGTCGCGAACCAAAATGCTCATTACTGAGATTCGCCATCTCATCATTTTAGGTTTCGAGTTGGAACCTCCGCTACATTGTGCTTGATCTTTTTGTGCGTGTGCATTATCATCAAGGTGAGTTCATAGCCTCGCTTTTACTTTATTTTATAAACCCGCGAGGAGATACATGCTCTAAACTAGAACACAAGGTTTTTCATAAATGCTTGATCTTCTTGATTATTGGTATTGCCTAAGTTGTTAGCCACAAGTCCCCGATCATGAACCATTAGTCACCGCGGTGAGCGTAGATATCGTGAATAGTACTATGGGGAATAACGAACCCGTTTCGGTTATAGAGAAATAACCGGGCGCACCATATCGAATTTCTTTAGGTAATTGGCTATTACCTCCTTTGGGGCATATTTACGCATTACCTTGGTAATTCGGTGTATGCGGTTGAGTCTTGGTTTCATGAGCTTAGCGCATAATAATCTGTGATATTTTCTTATGATATTGTTAGTTTACAATGATCATGATCTTATACTTGTGTTCAACTTATTTTAAACCTATGGACTTCACTCAACATTTTGTTGACCTTTTAAGCATGTTATCTCGTAATCGGTGAAGATTATGACCAAGGTGCGGAGCGGGCATGGCAAGGCTTATCGGTGGTGTAAAACATAAAGTTATCATTTCTTTCAAACTCATGATCTTTCTTTTGGGAAAAACACTTGATCTATTTACAATATTTTGTAACAAACTATGAGTTTTCGATGAATGATAACTATTTTAATAAAACGTCTCTTTCGAGTCGTTTTCTATAATTATTGACTATGATCTCCATTCAAGTAACACCGAATTAGTCTTCCGCTCTATTGTCATTAAGATTTTCGGGTGTTATTTTATTCTTTAATCACATGCGATATTACTCTTAGCATTTTGTGTTACAATAAAATGTTTCATATCACAAGAGATATAACACTGCATATTACATATACCAAATATGTATAAAAACAATAAACAAAACTACCAAAATAAAAAACTTGACATATTCTGAAAATCAAGGAAAGTGTTGCATTAAATTTAACATAATATCACAAGTGATATAAATATCAAAATCAAAACCAAGTGTTGCATTATTTTTAACAGAATATCACAAGTGATACCAGATACAAAAGAATTGTACGAATCACAAAAATCCTCATATTCCAAACTATTGAGCATAAGTTTTTTTTTTTTTTTTTTTTTTTTTTTTAATATTGAAAAGCTATGAATTACAAGCGATACATCAAACAAAAGAAATTAAAAAAAAGAAGGTAAAATCAGACTTTGACTGCAGCAGATTCACCTTCAACGGAGCCGCATCTAGGAACACCATCTCCGAGCCTGCCGTCTCCAGGGGTCACCGCACCCCGACGCAATGCCTAGAGAATACTGGTAGCGCACTGTCAGAAACTCTAGGAACCCAAAAAACTTATCCCCTATGAGTGTCAATAAACTCATGATGATTAAATGACTTAGATGTTTTCACACTATTAGAAGTCGTAAACAAAGGTAAACACACAGATAAATAGGGTATCATCACAACAAAAAAAAAAAAAAAAAAAAAACCTACTATGATTATAAAACAATAACAATGAAATATCACAAATGGTACTATACATGACATATAAATAGGTGTTTAACCAGAAAACATCAAAACCTATCAAAATAAACAAAATATCATAAGTGATACCACACATATGATACAAAGCAGATTAAAACAGCAATCATACATAGAAATATCACTGGTGATACTTAGCCACATTACGATAAGAGCATTAAAATTTTAGCCAACTGTACGCTAAAACTCCTTTTGGGAACTGAATTAACAAATATATGTGCATACTAGAACAATCATGTTTTACCATTCAAGACGAGACCGAAGATGTAAAGGTAGAACTCAAATAAACTATGAATACATCTTGGTCTTCCATGTAAACACACACATCCATACCACTACATGTCTCGTATTAAACCTACATTAACTAATTTTCTCAAAACCTAAGTCACAATCATTCAGTAAATCCTCCTAACAAAGTACCTACATTTACAATCAGACAACTTCAAATATCAATGGTGATACTACACATATGATACATAGCAAATTAAAACATCAATCAGACATAGAAATATCATTCCAATGTATTTAAAAGCCAAAATTCAACTAACAACATAATTAATAAGCAAAATTACAGTAGATGATAACAAGATTATCAAATATTTTTCACTCACACATTTCATCAAGCACTTGGTGTGCATCCGTGTTTGGAATAATATTAACTAATTCCAGATTCTTAAATCAATTCATCCATAACAACCTCATCATCAAAACACATATTCAACAGGTTGATTAAGATAAAAAGAAACCATTACTGATTATTGATGATTGTGACCTGATGATTGTGATGAGGTTATGATTGGAATAATATGGAAGATTGTGACATGGTGATGGTTGTGACATGGTGATTGTGTAAATGATAGAAGAGAAGATGGAGGGAAGGTGAGAGCATGGAAGCGGTTGAGAGAAAACACACACAAAATGTGTATTAAAAATGAGGGGAATAAGAAAAGAAAATAAATAAAACTTTATATATTGGTGAAAAACTAGGTTTAAGAGATTAAATCTTAGGTTAATCTCCACCATTAGATCAAACTAGATGGATGGTGGAGATTTGTTCCTTGGTAAGCACCAAAATAAGAGTAAGCAAAAGAAAATTTCTCAGGGAACCAAACGTTTTATGATAGTGGGATAACCAAAAGTTTATGTAAGTTAGAGACATTGAGCCTATAAAAACCATTAAATAAAAAATCAAAAATTGATTATCGGGTTTAATCGAGTTGACCAAATAACCCGATAACATTAACTTTTTAACCATAACCCAACCCGATAACACTATGAGGTTATCAGGTTCGGGTCAAAACAACCTGACAAGACTTTTGACCCGATTTGACCCGACCCGATAAAACCTTATCGGGTTTGATCGAGTTTGGTTCGGTCGGTCGAACTGACCCATCGAGACCCCTGGAGGGAGGAGGTGGTGCACCCGACACCTTAATACCCAGGGTGCCACATCACCTCTATCCAATAAAAACTTACAACTCAAAACTACCCCAATACTACCCTAACACTACCCTAACTAGGCGGAGTGATCCGATCCTACCATAACACTAAATTTCATAAAAGACAAAAAAAGAAGAGAACAAAGCTAATAATAGTTCGGGTTCAACTCGAATTATTCCAAATTTTCAAGACCAAGATCTTTAGAAATGAATTGTGTGCCGATTGTCTTGAGGCGATGTTGAGCCCACTCCGTCTCTACCTAAGTACACCCATCAACCCAAAAGGCCAAAAGTACCTTATCTTAACTTTTCACAAAGCTATAAAATAAACCACTAACCCCCAAAAATACCAAACAATTTCCAACTCCTTTAACCAAACCCATCGAAAAGCGTGACTAGCACACTTACCTCCACCAATCACTTACTCTCTCTCCCTCATTATAAATACACATTTTTCCCGCGAACCCACCCTCACTCATATCATAACCCCACAAACACACACACACACACACACACTCCCAAAACCCTAATTCCAATCGCCACGCGCCAATGCAGCTCCGTTCACGCGCCTCCGATCCTCTCAACAAAGGTCTATTCACATCAATTCATCTTTATATTTACTTTAATTCATCAGTTACTCCTTTAATCGTTACGTTTTGGTTGTGTTTAGAGGTTATTGTATGATTAAATATGAATTATTTGATATTAGTGTACTGTTAGGGTTTAATTATGTGTTTATTAACTCAATTAACGCTCGTGTTTGTTAGATAGTGATTATAGTTAGTTTGATCGTTCGGTTTCGGTTTATTATACGAAGAAAATGATTAAATAGTGAACTTTGTTAGTTTAATTGTTAGGTTATTGCTTGGATTATGTAAGTTTTACGCGTCTATTATATCGAGATGATAAAATATGTGATGATTGTATGTTTGTGTGGTGTTAGGATTTGATTACTGTTAGTTTGATCGTTAGGTTTCGGTTTATTATATGAAGAATGTGAATATATATGATGTAAATGTAATTTATACTCGTGTTTGTTAAATAGTGAATATATATGATGCAAGTGTAATTTATACTCGTGTTTGTTAAATAGTGAATATTGTTAGTTTAATTGTTAGGTTATTGGTTGGATTATGCAAGATTTACGCGTTTATTATATCGAGATAGTAAAAGATTGGGATGATTGTGTGGTGTTGGGATTTGATTATGATTGTTTGATTTGTGTGGAATTAGGTAAGGCGGTTATGGAGGTTCCGGATAGTGAAGACGATGGCTGCTCGTTGTCGGATTCGGATTATAGCGTGGCTAGCGTTGAAGGTATATATTTTGATTATGTTTTTTTTTTTTTTTTTTTTTTAGTGCAGAGGAAATTGATTATTGGTGTTACGGTCAATTTGAAGCGATTTGAATGATCACGTCTATTTACAATTAGAAAAATAGGAGCGGCTGGAGTTGTATTGAATATGTGGAATGAGATTGTGTCTAGTCGTGCTTTGGGTTATATTAGTTTTCTGTTTGTGTTGGAAGCTGTGATAAGTTATTGATAGTATTTCGTATGGTTCATGATATAGTTTATGTGTTTTTTATGCGCAGAGGAAGATGATCATTTTATTTGATTTATTAATCCTCTTTCTAATGGTCAGTTTAGCGTCATGTGTATGATTATGTTTATATACAATTTAAAAAACTGGAATGTTGAGTATCTTTAATGGTGACTAAATCTAGTTGCATATAAGTCAATATATTATTTTTATATATTTTTTAGAACATGTACAACGACAATACCTAATCGGCTAATCCCACCTGAGCAGGGTGTGTAAGAGATAGCATGTAGACATTCACATTACTACCTGAGTGTAGAGGGACTGCTTCGAGATATTTATAGAACATTTGATTAAGTTATTATTAGATTGGACACTATGGGAAGGTTACCTTTAATTAATTTGTGTTTATGTGAATGTAGGTATTTTGAACAATGAAGGAATGGGAATGTATGTATCAGATTCAGAGTCCGAATATGATGAGCCGAATAGCAGAAAAGGTAGTTCTAGGAGAGTGAGGAGAAGAGTTCAGGAAAGGGTGGAACAGTTCGATGAAGACGTGGTTATTGAAAACAATCATGTCTATCTTGATGAAGAATTGGTGGTTGATCATGTTGATCTTGATGAAGCATTGGTGGTTGATCATGTCGATCTTGATGAAGAAATGATGGTTGATGATCATGTCGATCTTTTTGAAGAAATTCCTGTAGAACGAAGAAGAACAAGTAAGAAAAAGAAGAAGGACAGACCAACGTTATTGTGGGAAGTTTGGGAAGAACAGACTGAAGATTGGCTTGACAAGCATATGACAGCGGATGTTGATTTGGATAATATGAATGAGATAGTGACGGAAACTGTTGAACAGCCACCGGATTTGATTATGCCGCTTTTAAGGTATCAAAAAGAATGGTTAGCTTGGGGATTGAAGCAAGAAGAGTCTCCTTCAAGAGGGGGTATTCTTGCTGATGAAATGGGTATGGGGAAGACTGTGCAAGCTATTGCCCTTGTACTTGCTAAAAGGGCCCTTCTCCGTGAACTTGGTGAACCTGTTGAGATGTCGACCGGTTCCTCCACCGGGTTACCGTGTGTTAAGGCAACTCTTGTGATGTGCCCTTTAATTGCTGTCATGCAATGGGTCAGCGAGATTGATAAATTCACTACACAAGGGAGCAACAAGATACTGGTATATCATGGACCCGGTAGAGCAAAGCATAATGACTTCTCGCAGTATGATTTTGTTATAACTACTTATTCAACAGCGGAGTCTGAATATCGGAAAAATATCATGCCACCAAAAGAGAGGTGTGAGTGGTGTGGGAAAATGTATCATGCGAAGAAACTGAAAATTCACCTCCGGTATTTTTGCGGTCCTGATGCTGTGAAAACTATGAAGCAGTCAAAGCAGAACAAGAAGAAAGGGGAAATTGACTTAAAGCTGTCATTGGCAAAGGAAGATACATCTGATGAAGAGGAAGATTTGAAGAAGGCGAGTAAGAAGAATACAAAGCGTCAGAGGAAGAAAGGGAAATCAGAAACCGGTGGTCCTTCAAAGACTCCCTCAGGTTCCGGATCTAAATCCTCTAAGAATTCTAGTTTGCACTCTGTGAAATGGACTCGAATCATTTTGGACGAGGTATGGTTTTTTTAAGGTTTACTCTTTTTTAAGCTTAACACCGTTATTTATGCTATTATCTATGAAGCTCCATTATTCTTTTATCAATTTTTCGTCCCTTAGATGTTTATGTATATATGAATCCACACAAACACAATCATCCATATCAATATATCTGATACGTAGTTCTTGTTTTTTAAAGGAAAAACTTCCATTTTCTGGTTTCTATTTCAAGTTAGCAGCTTTACATTTTGTAAAGACATGAGGAATTGCAGATATTCTACCTCAACTATTACTACATGCATAGTGTTCGCTACCAAAATGTTTATATTTCGGAAACTTGCAATTATCTATAGTGTTTGAACAGTTTGAAGTTATAATTGCTCTTGCATCCTCTTTCAATGCTCTCGCTGTTTCAAATATTTTTTGTGTATTGTCTACCACTGCTTATCGTTCTGCCACATTTTATGTTTTGTCTAAAATGTTCTATTTTTATGCAGGCTCATTACATAAAAGATAGACGCTGTAATACTACCCGAGCTGTTTTTTCTTTGGAATCTTCCTATAAATGGGCTTTAAGTGGCACTCCTCTTCAGAATCGTGTTGGAGAACTTTACTCACTTGTAAGTACTGTTCATATTACAGTTTGCCATTATTCATTTTGAATTCTAATAATAGTTTGTTTTTTATAGGTCCGCTTCTTACAGATAACTCCATATTCTTATTACTTTTGTAAAGACTGTGACTGTAAAGTGCTTGATTATAGGTAATTGTTTTGTATTGTTACTGATGCTTAGTATTTATTGTTTGACCAGACCGTTGATTTGTTTGTTGTTGTTGTTGGTTTTTTTTTTTCTTTTTTTTTCTGGATTTGCAGTCCAAATTCATCATGTCCAGGCTGCCCTCACAAATCAGTGAGGCATTTCTGTTGGTGGAACAAAGTGAGTTATGCTTTACATGTCCTTATGCTTTGTGATTGTTAATTACTTTAAGCTCAGCGTCTAATACATTATTTTCCTATCAGAATGTTGCTAATCCCATCGCAAATAAAGGGCATAGTTTCGATGGTAGAAGAGCTATGGTTTTGCTCAAGGATAAGGTTTTGAAAAGCATACTGTTAAGGCGTACCAAGAAGGGCAGAGCCGCAGATCTTGCACTTCCCCCTAGAATAGTAAGTTATCATCTATATTATACTGAATCAAGAAATGTATGTTTGTTCATTCATTAACTATTGTATTTTGGATGTCATCTTCACAGATTTCTCTCAGGCGTGACTACCTTGACATTACAGAACAGGACTATTACACATCACTTTATAGTGAGAGTCAAGCTCAGTTTAATACGTAAGGCCTCTTTTATCTCTTTGTTTTTGCTGCTGTGTAAACCGTGAAGTCCACAGCTGTTCTGTTAAATAATCAAAGACTGAATCTTTCAACATTGTCTGCACATGTCTTTTTTATTTTTTGTTATGTATGCTATTATTATCTGTATTGTGTTTGAGTTTTCTTACATCAACATAATCTCTTCGTTATCTTCATACCTGATTTTTACTTTAACTACAGTGTTTTAACAACTCAATGTTGTGATTATTCCAGAAACTGATGGATGACTAATTTACTATGCATCCTGTACATCAATAAATGCTAAATATGGATCTGTTAGCCCATGTATCATATTTTAAAATATGTATGCATATTTACTTACTCGTCACTCATATAATCATGTTCACTTTTAGGCCCTCATGTATTGAATACATTCTTGAGAGTCATTGCCAAGCTGAGCTTTTATGGCCTTTTTATGTCATCATTAGCATTAAAGGTGGCAAAATAGGTGAATCGTGATGGGTTTGGGTCACGGGTCTAGATGGGTTTGGGTCTATACGGGTCCGGGTCTAGATGGGTCTTCTAGAAACATGGGTCTAAATGGGTCTGGGTCTAGATGGGTTTTGGTCAGGTCGACAAGATTTTATTTTATTTTTTTGAGTAAAAGATGAAAAAAGTGAAAAAAAGTATTTTTTTTTACCCGCCTAGACCCGTTGGGTAATTATTATATAAGTGCAGTTTCTATCAGATACCCAACTAGACCCATCTATAATATTTATGGAGACCCAACTAGACCCATTCTCTACTAGATATTTACCCAACTAGATCCATGTTTAACCAATCTGTCTCAAAATGCCACCTTTAGCATTGAGGTCTTTTTTGTGTATTTTACTCAATTACTCCACGGAATTGGACTATCTACTTTTAAAGTATAGCTTGCTGTTTATTTTCGTCTTATGGACATCTTTAAAAGGTGTTTGTTTTTCTGGTCAAATGTTGGATAGCCGCGGACTCTCAGCAATACATGTTAGGAGTATTTAAAGTGGCAACATCTAATGTCTTTTCTAAAACTTTTTTCTGTGTGCAGATATGTTGAAGCAGGAACAGTGATGAACAACTATGCTCATATTTTTGACCTCTTAACACGCCTGCGACAGGTCACTAGTTATCCTATACAGCCTTTAATATATTGGTTTCAACACAGTATACAGTTTGGGGTTGTAATTGAAGTTCGTCTCCAGGCCAATTAATAATTTTTCTTCGACTAATATTTTGCTAGAAAGAAATCTAATTTGAAGGTTTTGTAATCTTCTTGAATGCTAGATATTTTTGTTGATAAATAAACTATATTAACACTGCAGGCTGTTGATCATCCCTATCTTGTGGTGTATTCCAAATCTGCTGTTGCAAGGAGACTCGAGTCAAATGAGCCCAAATCTACTGATGAACAAGTTTGTGGTATATGCCATGATGTAGCAGAAGACTCTGTGGTAATATTATATTGACTATAGTTTTCTCACACGTTCACTTTTACAGTTATACTCTAATATGAAACAAAAAGTAGATAGTGAAATGTTTCTTTGTATCGTTTCTGTTAATCTCATATTGGTATATTGGTATATGTTACTCTACATTTCAGGTCACATCATGTGAGCATCTGTTTTGTAAGTCTTGCTTGATCGACTTTTCTGCTAGCCTCGGCCAACCTGTGTGTCCTACATGTTCAAAACCACTTACTGTGGACTTCAGTGCAAACAAGGAAGAAGACAATCCGAAGCCTAAAAAGAGTGTTAAAGGATACAAGGCGGATAGTATTATAAATAGAATCCGTCTCGAAAATTTCCAGACAAGCACAAAAATTGACGCTCTCGTATGTGGTTCTTGGATACTTGCCAACATATTTTAGTGTCTTTTGTTATCTCTTTTGTTTTATGCTCATTAATCTTATACATAACATGTATATGATTTGATTTTTCAGAAGGAAGAAATCAGATCGATGGTCGAAAGGGATGGTTCTGCAAAAGGAATCGTATTCAGCCAGTACACATCATTCCTGGATCTGATAAGCTATTCTCTGCAGAAGGTAAATCTATATACTCTTGTATTTTCAGATCAGTTATTTCTTCTGCCCACAAAAGTATTTGTGGCAAAGAGGATGATTATTAGAGAACTATTCTAGGTATCTAATAATATCTGAATGTAAAAATTTAGGATGTATAAGCATAAAATTACACTTCGGGTCACTTTCAACCTATTTGACTCGTTGCACTTTCATTTTTTCTACGGTTACAAGCTTGACCCATATGAGATAGATACTTCCCAAATTGATCCAGTTCAAGGAAAGTGGTAGAAATTGTCACTTCTACACAATGCATGATAACCTTTTCATATTTAATACATACAGCTGTTAGCTCTTCTAAACATGTAAAGCAATCTTATACATTATCTATAAACAAATTTTTTTGCATATTCACCTTGATCAAATTCGGATGTTGTGAATATGCAGAGCGGTGTGAAATGTGTTGCATTAGATGGATCCATGAGCATGTCTGCTAGAGAAGCTGCTATTTCAAGATTTACTAACGACAGTGAGTGCAGAGTCTTTTTAATGAGCTTGAAAGCTGGAGGCGTTGCTTTAAATCTCACAGTTGCGTCACATGTAAGAACACTCAAAATCATTATTCCTATACACGTTATTCAGTAGTTGCGAAACAGTATTCTCAACTGTTATTTATTTGGCTCGATTTTATTAATCTTCAGGTATTCTTGATGGATCCTTGGTGGAATCCTGCTGTGGAGCAGCAAGCTCAAGATAGAATCCATCGAATTGGTCAATATAAACCAATCAGGTTGGCACTTTTGTCCTCTTCATTTTTTGATAAGCGACTAAACGGAGACGGGCTGACATACTATCACTTTTTGTGTTTTTTGTTAACTCTATATAATTAATCTTATAAATACCGACTATAAAAACCATTAATAAAGCCTCAACATCCAAGTTATGACTAAAGTATGTTCCTGATGTGCATCTATGCAGGGTTGTAAGGTTTGTAATAGAAAACACAGTTGAGGAGAGAATTCTCAATCTGCAGGAGAAGAAGAAATTGGTGTTTGAGGGGTAAATTCGACTTGCCACTCTAATTAAATAACACTTGCACTTTATAGTTTTGGTCTAACTCAGCATTGGTTTACAGGACTGTTGGTGGATCTAATGAAGCTCTGGGAAAGCTAACTGAAGCTGATATGAGGTTTCTTTTTGCCAACTAAGCTTGGTTTCGATCCCCTCCTTTTTTGGTAGTCAAATGTTAATATCAGAAGTTCAACTTCACAATGCATTGTTCAACTTCACAATGCACAACTTCACAGTGGATGTGTTCTCAAGTGGGTCTTTTTTTGTTTTTAAAGATTCAAGTTGAATCCAAAAAGTATGGATGTCATGGTGATCATTTCGATCCTTTTTTTGGTGGACCATGTCCAATAGTTTGGTTTAGCAATAGACAAGTTTTTTTGTATCGAGTCATGTAGTTTGATGGCTTTTCACATTCCATAGTCGCTAGTCGGCACTAGGCAGACCTAATATGATCTGACCCGTGCTGCCGTGTGTTAAAGTTTATATTACTTGACCATTTCTTGTTATTATGTATTGTGATTGCTCAAGTCTTTGAGCTGTGATTGATAAACTGTTTCTACTTTTTGTTGTTCACAAGTACCCATTATCGTGTTAAGATGAAAGGGTGGGTTTGACTCTTCCAAGCGAAGTTCTGGTTTCTCACAAGTACCATTATCGTGTTAAGTAAGATGATAATGGGTACTTATGAGGGGAAAATGTCCTCATGCCTAATAAAAATTGCTTCCCATCTGATGTGGCATGAAGAATTTTGTTTCTCCAGTTCCATATATGTCATGACATAGTAACACATAATGCATGAAATAGCTTACCTACCTTTTTATTTTTAAGGAATGTATGAAGGTTGTGTGTTTGTTTCCTTTTAACCTCGGTTCAAATAAGCGATTCTTGTCTATAGTGATACTATCTTAGACGACCACTCTCATTTTTGAAATAAGCGATCACATCCAAATACAAGTGATCGTTTATAGGGATATTGTCTTAACACGAGGAGTGTTCTTGAATACATGATCACAAACATAACCATATAGGTACTTTTGTCAATGTATTGTTTAGCAAAAGTACCTATATGTAGTTTTCCACTTGGATGTCAACTTTTTTTTTTAGATAAATGTCTCAACTTTTTTATAGACTTGGCAAATAGGCTTTTGCATGCCAGTAAGCCCATTGACACACATCACAGTCTATATATACATCCTAATATTGTTTAAGTATTTAGTTTCTTCAATTTTATACAAGTAGCTGGTTTGCCCGAGAGGTTAAGGGGGAAGACTTAAGATCTTCTGCACATTAGTGCGCATGGGTTCGAACCCCATAGCCAGCACATTGTATATTTTTCTTTTTAGTATTTTTAATATAATCTTACTTACATTAACAATACAATCCTAATTACATTAAAACTCAACTCTCCTAATTATTGTGATAGGTTTTTTTATTTTATTTTGTCCTCTGTAAACTTTGTATTAATACAACTCAACTTTTCAATTTGTATATATATTGCTATCTTATATTTTATACCCTTCAACACCTATTGTAAACTTATGATTTTCTTCTACTTTTTGTCCCCATGAAAGATCACATTATTCAGAACATACTTGGTAAACTTCACAAAGTCCTAACTTCGATGCAAATGTGTATCCAAAAACTAAAATCGTCTTATTCCAGATCCATACTTACCAATAGACTACTATTGGTAAGTAGTGCTTAAGTCATAACCGATAATTATACGGCTTGAAATATGTAAGCCTATTAGAGGTACACACGTATACTATGAGAGAATGCTTTTAATTAGTGTAATTAATATTATTTTTTTTCATTAAAGACGTAAGATGAACTAGAAGGTCTATTTATAATCAGTTTAGCTATATAATTTCAGGAAAAACAACAAAAATAAATTCAAAACAAATATCAATTTTTTTTTTGTATAACTACTATTTCTAAAATGTGTGTGTATATATAAACTATTTACAATTAAAAATGACTTTAACAAAACTAATTTTTTTGTCAAGTTCATATTCATGATATATTTTCTACTATTTCTATACCTTTTATATGATGGGAAATTACAAACCACCACTAACAATGTATATAAACGAGGAATTAGGTTGCCGCACGTTGCGACAAAGCCAATTATAGTCTAATATTTGTTCTAAGTTATTTTCTGTATCTGGCGTATTTGATGCGTGTAATGGTTAATGATAAAATGTTGCGTTACATAAATTATGTATAATGTGAAATGTATGCCAATTATGTGTGATGGTCTAGTGGTGGTTGAAAAGTTGATTGAACATAGTAATATGTGAAAAATTAAGAATAGTGATTAGTGTTTGATAAAGCCAAATGCTTAGGAAGCTTGAGGTTAAGTATGTGACGATTAATGAAGTATGTTTATTGTATAACGCATATAATTATAAATACATGATTGAACTTGAATGCGATTACATAAGGCATAGGGACGACAACGTATAGGGGGTGGTGTAATAATGAGCGTCGTTTTGGAGGGAAAATTGTCGTCTTAGGCTTGGGCTACCGTTTCCTCTTCTTCTTCTTCCCTCCTCATAAGGTATGTGTCTGTCATAGAGCTTCATAAGTATGAGAAAAGGATATGTGTTTCTCGAATGTACAAGGTACTATATGATTCATCAAACCCACTAACCAATATACCAATACCTTTCTCATCAATCAACGTATATGTGACTCAGTGGAAAAATGCGATGAATGTATGATTAAGAAGTGATAAGATCATGTTGCATAGAAAAACATGATAAAATAAAAACGTGTTACTAATGAATGGTCAAGCGTGATGAATAGAAATGCATGGTTAAGATTAGTTGCGCTAGAAATTCATTCATGATATAAAATTCGTTAGAAGAGATTAAAAACATGAATAGAGTCATGTTGATATACTAAACATGATAAAATATGATTAGGTGTAAGTACAACAATAAAACGATGATATGGGTATGTATCGACGCTGTGATATAAAGCGCATGGGTGTATGTAATTGCAGATGTGCATGCAGTCGAAGTTTACTTAATATATTAAACACAAAAATCAGTGAGATTGATAATCGATAATCATATGCACAAACGTTTGTAACACAAAATAACCCATACTCTAAAGAGGAAATTTGGGCGATTACTCGGAAGAGTATGCCAAACACAAATTATCGTAAGAAAAAGTTTTAATATCATATGCCTCACTCCGATATTCACCTTCATCATTTTCAAGTTCTTCTGATATTGTAACTGTTGCAACTCTTTTCTAGTGATTTGTGGAAACTTTCGCACATCTTATTCTCCTAGCCTTTCTTTCTTGTTCCTTTTTCCAAAGTTTCGTATATGATTTGTAGTCATAATACCATGACTCATCTGCACAACCATTTCCTTGAACATGTGTATCTCCTAATTGCCTGGGGCCGGGTCCTTGGGGGAGGGTCCGGTTGGCATCCTTAGGATGCATAGGACCAGGGTGATCCCACCGATCTTCACCTTTTGGGACATATTAATAAGGCCATGAGTTGTAAACTACCAGGAAAACTGGATCAATTGGGCATGGCTGGCAAATTAATAAATTCCGATGGCAAGATTTAAACCCTCTCGTTGTAGTCTCATACATTATCCAATGGGCACAAAAATAATGACGAAAAATTATCCAAATTCCATAGAATCAACAACTATGAGCAGTTAGCTTTTAAAGTACACATCAAAGTTTAAACAAATAACATGTATATTAATCACGACCACATATCGTACTCTAAAAACCGTATAAATCCACAAATCTGAACACATGAGCCGTCAAAAGCCACGTCGGTGTTTAAAAAACATTTCTCTACCACAAAGTTAGCCGAAATTACTCTTATACATTTACTAAACTTAAAGAAACTAGATAAAGTCATAAAGTGAACACAAATACACTCTTATTATATATATATACTAAAACTCATTGGGCGTGAGCGATGCGTAAGGCGTGACAGTCAAACAAAAAAAAAAAAAAAAAAAAAAAAAAAAAAACAAAAACTTTAAAAATTCATTAAAAGTGAATAAAATGAAAGACTCTTGACGCAACGCGGGTTAACCCGCTAGTTGTAACTCTTTAGAAAGACAAGTATTATAACTGGACTTCGACTCACAAAAGACTTGTCAAATAGGCTTCTGCAAATAAGCCCATTGACACACAACACAGTCTATATATACATCCTAATATTGTTCAAGTATTTAGTTTGTTCAATTTATAACAAGTAGCTGGTTTGCCCGAGAGGTTAAGGGGGAAGACTTAAGATCTTCTGCACATAAGTGCGCATGGGTTCGAACCCCATAGCCAGCACTTTACTTTTTTTACTTTTTAGTATTTTTAATATAATCCTACTTACATTACACTTAAACTTTCCTAATTAATTATAAGATAAATAATTCTTTTTTTCGTTTTCTTTTGCAGCAAGAAATCCTTATAAGTTATAAACTTATTAATAGAATCCTAATTACATTCAACATTCCTAATTAATTTACTTTATCTCCCTATATTCGAAACCTAAGTTTCTCTTTGAATATATGTCGATTGTCCCTATGGCCGATCAAACTATTCTGAACATACTTGCTAGGCTTCCCACGAACTCCTTGCATCGATTCAAATGTGTATCGAAACATTGGAATCGTCTTATTAATGATCCGTGTTTAATGAAGTTGAGATCACGTCGAATGATCCTATTTCCGGTCTCACCTCTTCATGCTTTAGACGACAATGTACCAACTGATTACATGTATCATTCGATGGTCAAACTTTGTTATCCTTGTGGAAACATTAATAAGGATAAAGTTTACACCTTGGTTGGAACATTTAATGGGATAGTTCTTATGGTTATGGTTGTTAAAGATAAGCGTATTATGAAGGGGGTTTACGGCACTTGTATGATCCTATACAATCCGTTTACTAGTGAGTCGAAGATTGTCTCTGATCCTCATTCTCCGTGCTTAAAACCCAATCGTATATATGGATTTGGCTATGGTGTGACTACGGATGACTTAAAGATCGTTAGGTTTAGAGACCATGATCTTGATGTATTTAGTCTTAAAACCAATTCATGGAGCACGTCAAAAAACTTCATACCAAATGCAGATTTTAGGAATGAAGTGGGTACGTTTCTGAATGGGTTTCTGTATTGGATTGATTATAGTAGTGACATGACAATCCTTGCTCTCGATGTTAACAAAATAGCAATTTGGAGAGCACAGCTACCACCTTATCAGGGTAGTGATAGTACCTACACATTGCCTCGTTTGGGTACACTGCGTGGATGCCTTTGCACGATCAAGGAGAGGGATAATAGCGTTTTCGATGTGTGGGTATTGGAAAAGCAAGGCGTCAAGAAGTTATGGTCGAAGATTTGCTCATTCTCGATAGGTTTAGAAGGTAATTACGTAAACAAGTACTACCCTCTCAATATTTTGGATGATGGAAGAATTCTTATGGTAAATGACTCAAGCCAACTCATAATCTACGACACATCAAAACATTCGTATAAGATGCTGCTTAGCAATTTCAGAACTTTTCAGAGTCTTAGAACATTACGTGGCATCGAGTACGTGGAGAGTGTAGTTTCACCTTCAGATTTTTGTTTCGTTTAATTTCTACTACTATTGTTTTGTTTGAACTTAGTAGCTATTTGTAAGCATCGCATGTTTTTTTATTATTGAGATTTGACATGCGAAAAGGGTTCTTGTGATACTTTCTACTGTGGATATCTAATCCTTGTTGGAGGATTTGTTCAAACAGTAAATTATTGACATGTTTTACTACTTTTTGTCTTTATATCTTATGTTTAAAATTGTTCTATAGTTTTTATTTATTTACATGTGAATGGTAAAAAGTTACCATTCTGCCTTGTTACTTTTCTAGCATCGTGTAGTATATCGTCTTGTCATCATGGTCGTCCTGTCATCGTGAACCATGGTAACTTAGATCCAAATATATCCGATCAAGAGAGAAAAGTAACAAGGCAGAACGGTAACTTAATATCTTCAAAAGACAGGTTAGATTCCTTGAATTAGTAAGCTGCATGTTTTTTTGAACGGTGAACTTCATTTAAAAACGGCGAGCCCTCAAAGCAAGGACCGCCAAGAAACAATTACGATCATATACAGAGGAAACACAACCCAATCCTTTCAAAGAAGGGAGTTAAAACTAGTAAGCTGCATTTGTCGATGTGTTGTTTGACCAAATGAGGTTTTTAAAGAACTAATTAACTAATAGAGTTATTTTTTGTGTGCTAAATAAGTTAAAGTTACATTATACTACCATTTATTTAATAGGCTAAATAAATTTCTATGTTATTAAAGTTAGAGATAAGAGCAATCACAACAATAACTTGAGTTATAAAATAACACCGTCCACGTCAGCGCCACATCAGCTTTAACATTTCACCTTAACATCCCCAAAAGACACTCACATCAATAACATCCCAATTTTTTGAATTTTTTTTTATGCGCCTCAACGGGCGTTGCCCAAATAACGCCTCCCCCCTTTTTCCTTTTTAACGTCGCGTCTCCAACAGATATAACGGCTCCAACGCCGTTAAAAGCATTCTAACGCCGTTATGGCGTTATCACTGCGCATGCTTTAACAAACTCTTATTGTAGTTATCCATTTTCTTTTAGAGCATCTCCAATGAATTACATCATTTTGAGTTTAATATATTGACACGTCATTGACACATTATCATTCAATAATTTCATAAAAATCTTTTACAATGCATTGAATTATTCAATTTTTAATAAACTCTTACATTATCTTATTATTTAATCATTTATTTTTCCCTACAAATAATCAAATGACAAAATATATGATCTATCATAATTTAATAATTATTTTTACTTGAAACTTGGCCCACCAGCATAGTTAAATGAGAGATTGTTCAGAGAAGAACTCTCATTGAACACTCAAACAAAAGTTCTAACCACCATCTACTAAAATGTAAACAACTCATCATGCTTTTTTCATTAAACTATCCTACGTGATGCATTGTAGATGCCCTAAAAACAAGTATTATAATTATAATTAGACGTGGACTCACAAAAGACTTGGCAAATAGGCTTCTGCCAAATCAGCCCATTGATATATGACGGGGTCTATATGTACATGCTAATATTGGTTTACTATTTAAATTGGTTAATATTAAAATATACAAGTAGCTGGTTTGCCCGAGAGGTTAAGGGGAGACTTAAGATCTTCTGCACATAAGTGCGCATGGGTTCGAACCCCATAGCCAGCACATTACTTTTTATTTTGTCCCCATTGTAAACATTGTATTTACAACTTAACTTTTCAATTTGTATATATATTGCTATCTTATATTTTATCCCTTCAACACCAATTAACTTATGATTTTCTTCTAGTTTTTGCCCCCAAAAAAGATCACATTATTCAAAACATACTTAGTAAACTTCACAAAGTCCTTACTTCGATTCAAATGTGTATCCAAACACTAAAAATTTCGTATTTCAGATCCATACTTACTGAAATTGAGATCTAGTCGGATGATCCTTTTTCGAGTGCCACCCTTGGACTTTCTACTTCTTAATTTATAAAAACAACATATTTGTTTTGTGGTTGTTTATAAAGAGTACTATAATTATAAATTAAATTAATGTATATGCATGGTTAGGGAAGACAACGGGGCGGGGAATATTGGGGATCTAATTTATCATCCCCATCCCCTTTTTTCACCCTCGTCCCCATTGGGGAATCGTTTTGCATCCCCATCTCCAACGGGGTTTGGGGATCCCCATGAGGATTCGGAGATTTTCGGACCTTATGGATGAAACATAAAATTTACATAACCAATCGAAAATATAAAGAAATTGCTTATAAAATGTCTTAAAAAGCGTACATTGTACATAGTTGGATTAATTAAAATGTTATTCAACTTTAAAGTGTTGTATACATTGAAACATCACATATAATGTAAAAATAGAGTGCATCGAATGAGTGTATTCGAACAAAATATTGGTTTGATAATACATAATTAGTACTTAACATTTTAAAATATTTGATGATTTTGATCCATTAAATTAAATGTCACATATACAAATATACTTCAAGTATAATACATAGTAACATATACAAGTACATTTAGTATTAATATACATATTTGTATGTTAAAAAGCTAGGGGTCGAGGTCGGGTTCAGGGTGGAGATTTATGTTATCCCCGCCCCCGCCCCATCCTCGGTTTTAAAATTCGGGGATTCCCCGTACCCATCCTGTAAATACAAATAAGCCGTAAAAACGTTTATTTATATTTTACGATCTTCTAGTGTTTTGTCGATAACAAACGTAAAATCATTTTAACGAAACAAATAAAATACGTAATTAGTTTGAGCCAATAGTTTTCTAACACACTTACGTTTTCACATAAAACACTAAAACAAGTATAAGTGATTTTATGATTGAGTAATATGTACAACAACTAGTGTTTACATATTGGGCAAAATATATACACAACTAGTATATATCATATAAATGGGTAAAAACTACAATCAACGGAAAAATTCATAACCCATGGTATTGACCCATACCCATTTGACTAGGTACATTGAACTCATGAGATACATTGTATCTGATAAGAAACCCACGGATCAACCCATGACCCATGACCCATAACCAAAATACTCATGGGCAAAGAGGAGCGTCCCACGGATCCTTAGAATTACACTAGACGGATCCGCGTGGGAGGGATCCGGGAACGATAAGCATTCTTCTCTATAAATAGTGAGTCATTTCTTCCTTTGGCTTGCCACTCACACATAATTTCTCCAAGTATTGTAACTTCTAACCTCGATCCTAAGGGATCTTTCTATGTAGTTTGTCTTTTGTTTTGTGTGATTCTCTAGGTTCCTCTTAAAGGCGAGATCACCTTCTTGAAGTCGAGCCACCAAGTCCATGAGTTGCCATGCTTCGTCATCATCAAGACAAGCGAGGTTCTCTTGTTGATAGTTCTTTCTTCCTCCGTAGATATGTTGTGTTGAAGACATTAGTGAAGGATGCCGAAAGAGTCAAGACGAAAGCATTAGTGAAAGGTGCTTAACGTCCGTGTCAAAAGCATTAGTGAAGAATGCCAAATGTGTCAAGACGAAAGCATTAGTGAAAGGTGCCAAGCGTTGTGTCAGAGGAATTAGTGAAGGATGCCTAGGAATCAAATCAAGTGGCATTAGGGAAGAATTCCTAGGTCGTATAATCGATGAGGTGCACCGTTATACATATAGTATTAGCTTATTTCCAAGGATGGTGATATCCTTGATGGTGTTTGATGTGCCCGGTTGGTGCAAGTTTTAAATTTATAAAAGGTGAATTACCAATATTACCAATAACACATACGAGCAAGTATACTCGTCCGTTATAGCAAGATTATGAAGGTAAGTCGGGATCGTTCGCAGGGATTTGAGTGAATCTAAACACAAGTTTGAATTAACGGAGTCTATCCAAAACATATAACAAGCAAATAGATATAATGAAATTCAGATGATTAAAAACTACACTTGCTTAAACTAGTTTCATATCATAGATTAATGTGATTGTGTTAACTACTTAACATGTTGGTTATGATCATTAGTTTAAAACTAATCTATTGTTCTTACAAGTTAAACCTTCGTCAAGATTTTAGTTCATAAAACAAGCATTAAGTTTAACCAATCAATTCAAGATCAATTCAAGTTTCATAAGTCTACATACATAAACTTAAACACAAAAACATCCGCTTGTTCATCAAATTGCTTAAGAAATGGTCAATACAAAAGGTAACCGATCATAGACAAAAGGCTACAATTGATTCTCAACAACTAATCTTACGACCATTTAGATGTTTCCAACCAACCCAATTTGATAATCAAAAAGTGTTTCTATTACAACCACACCTTAGTTCCTTTGTATAATCAAGAATAATGGGTAAAAACAATCATCCATAGACAAAATGATTATGACTAGTTGAATAACACGAAGTTCTTTCGACCCCAACGATTATTATCAATTAGCCAAACTTGATTAACAAATGTCACTATGAAACTTAAGCACAATTGGATCTTAGAATTAACTTGAAATTGAATTAAAACATGTTAACACAATCACTAACTAATTATATGATAATCAACATCATTTAAGCAAGTGTATAAAGAAACTAGCCACTCATAGCAAACATGAACATAAACTCATAACTTTGAACATTAGAAAACATGATTAAAAGTCTTACAATGCTTGGAATAAGATTACAAATGGTGAAGTAATGATTCCCAAAGGATCGTGGTGGACTTCTTGGTGTTTTGGCCTCCAAATGTGGAACTTCTGGAACTCCAAACTTCTCTGGATTTCTAAGGACGAATTTTAAGAGCTTAAGGCTTGGTTTGATGAGTAGAGAGATTTGTAATTGAAGTGTGTCTCAAATGCTCATAATTAGCCTCTATTTATACTAATTCCAAGGCCTAGGGTGTTAAATGCTTAACTTGGCCTCCAAGGAGTAAGGAAGGGACTAGAATACACCAAGAGAAAGACCTAGAATCGTTTGGATGCAAATGGGAAGCTTAGTGATGAAGATTTGGTAACTGCAGCTTCTCCAACCGGATCGGTCATATGACCGACCGATCCGGCTGGTCTTCAATAACAAAAAGCCGACCGATCCGGTTGCGGGTTGCGACCGATCGGTTGGCTTTGGTAAAAACACTTATTCTGACCAAATTCCAACCGATTCGGTTGCGGGTATAACCGGATCCGGTTGGATCTTCTGAGATACAAAACTTGATCTTTATCTTCACTATGTCTAGTAGAACTTGGTTCTTCAATCACTAAGGTCTTCAAAGGTCCTTGAGATTTAGATTTACTGAAACGGAAATCTTGATTAGGCGATATTTCTACATTTTCCTCCATTTCCACGCACTTGGTTATAAACACTAGACAAACATCTCTAGATACGATTAAGTACTAAAATCACGCAAATATAACCAAATAACGAGATATAAAATACACATAACGCTACTAAAACATGCACAATCGGCGTTATCAAATTCCCCACACTTAAACTTTGCTTGCCCTCAAGCAATTCTAGGAAAAACAAACATCCTTGGTATAAGATCGTGATTATGAAAGATGTGATGCAAATCAACCAAGTATAAATACGAGAGGATTCATCAATTATGCTTTATAAAGGTGAAATATCAAGATGTTTGACAATATCCAATGATTTTCTCGCATGATTAACATTTCAAAACACCTCACGAAAAATATCGGAATATAATTCACTCAATCACTCATTTTTAGTGGAGTAACAAGATAAATCACACTCATTGCTCAGTCATGATTAGATTATTACCATAAGCTTGTACAAGAAACAAAACTCCACCGACGTGGCGTGAGCACCAAGTAAAAACATCTAAAGAGGGCTTTTATTCGGGTTATGATGATAGGCTAAGGGTTAAGGGTATGGATAAGACATGGGAATGTTAATGAAATTGGTGTTAAAATAAAAATGAAATCAAGTATAATACCCAAGTTGCTAACTACCAAACATTCCACGAACCAAGTAAATGATTATAGCTTTGTTTTTCTCCTTTTCTACTTTCCACATCTTTTTGCTTTGCCATGACAATTGTTCTTCTATCATAGCACATTGGCTATTATTTCCATACTTTCAACACAATTTTTTTTTTTTTTTTTTTTTTTTTTTTTAACATAAACTCATGGCTCAATCAATCACATAGTATGTGGTACTCATAATCATTTGAACAATCTTCACTTTCCAATCGACTAGCAATCAACCGTTTAGACATTGATATGGGGTAAGCTAAGGTTTAAAGTGTAAAATCTTTTTGTATTTTCTGGGTGAAGCAAAATGAAATGGATGGCTCGGAAGGTGTAACTAGGGGTATCTAGTGCTAAAAATGAGCACTACAAATGGGTCCATGTGGGTGGTTAACTAACCAATGAGGCTAGCTAATATATCATTAGATGTAAAAGGGAAGGCCATTTGGGTTAAATCCTAAGGTGCCTCTTTATCACACGAATTTACTTATATCGCACGAATGCAATCTCACTGCATGATGCGGTAATGATTTACAAGCACAAGTTCTAGAATAAATAAAATCACCGGCACACTCATAGCAAAAGATCTAAGCATAAAAGATGTATGCTAATAAGAAATAGGCTCAAATCCTCACAATTTAGTGGAAAGGGTATAATATGTATTAGCAAATGTTTATCGATCCCGAATGGATTGCAATAGTAATCGGAACACATCTTGAAATTTCAAATATTACCAATTTTACGGTGGAATGATCCGTTATTCTAATAGATAATCCTAAAAGTGTGAAAACAACTAGATCACAAGGCAAACAAAATTTAAAATTTAAGCATGAAAACTCTAATTTTCCTATTCACCCCCACACTTAAGTTAGACATTGTCCTCAATGAAAACGAACTTCAAAGTATAGAAATAGGAAATAGAGATGAAACCAGATATATCAACGAGTTTATCGACTTAAAATTTCTTCTTCATTCTGGTGTCCACGGAGAAATCATCACCGCACACAATCTTATAAACAAACAAAGGTTTTATTAAAGGTGGCACCCCACACTTAAGTTTAACCGAAGGTTAAAACTTTGGGGAGTGACCACGAGAAAATCAAATCTGAAACACACGGGTTGCCTCCCGAGAAGCGCTTGTTTGATTATCGAGTCATCATCGACTCGAGTCTTCCCAAATTTATTTAGTTGCAAGGCGCTCGAACATTTTGTAAAGTTCGGGGATGTACATGAATTCTTCACCAAGTAGCTTCAATATCGTCCCAGACGAACTCGTGATTGGTTTCCATGGAGCAGTTTGTGGGATTCTTCCAGAAATGGTGCTACAAAGGTGATAGTTTGAATTCATTCTCATGGTGTCTCCAGGACACTCGTCAGAATGAAACTTCATTCGTTTGCTCCTTGTCGTAGTATAACTTGATTCATTGTCCATTAACAATGAAACTTCCACCTTGTTTGTCATAGAGTTCGACATACCCGGATGGATATCCATGTTTAACGACATATGGTCCAAACCATTTTGGTTGTAACTTAGGAGCTTTGAATTTGAATTTCATGTTAAAAGCGAACTTTATCTCGGCTTTGAATTCTTTTCAATTCGTAGCTTTTATCATGATAAGCTTTTGTTACGGCTTTATACAGTTTGGAATTTTCATAAGCTTGGAGTCTTAATTCATCGAGTTCGTGCAATTGCGAAATCTTTTCTCTCCGGCTATTTTGAGATCGGTGTTACAACGTCGGCGCCCAATAAGCACGATGTTCAACTTGAATGGCGAATGACAAGTCTTCCCATACAAGAGTCTGTAAGGAGTTGTGCCAATTGGTGTTTTATAAGCCGTCTGAAATGCCCACGAGCATCGTCAAGTTTTCTTGCCCATAATGAAGGATTGTCTTTTCTTGTTTTTCGGTATTCTTTTGAGAGCTCTGTTGGTATTTTCGACTTGACCACTGGTTTGTGGATGATAGCGATCGCAAATCGATGATGAACTCCATATCTTTTCATGGTTTTCTCCATTTGTTGATTGCGAAATGAGTTCCTCGATCGCTTATGAGTGCTTTGGGAATTCCATAACGAGCGAAAAGCTTTTGAGAAACTTAACGACGACACGAGCATCGTTTGTTGGTAAAGCTTGACACGCCCATTTGGACACGTAGTCTATAGCAAGCGAGAATGAATTGAATTTGTGGGATTTAGGGAAAGGTCCCATGAAATCTATTCCCCAAATATCGAATATTTCACACACTTGAATGCTTGTTAATGGCATTTCATCCCTTCGAGAGAGATTGGTGGTTCTTTGACAAGCGTCACGATTTTGAACAAGTGTATGTGCTTCTTTGAATATTGTTGGCCAATAGAATCCGACATCAAAAACTTTCTTAGCTGTGGTGGAAGGACCATAATGTCCCCAGTTGGGCCATGGTGACATTCGTCAAGAATTTTACGAGTTTGGAACCAAAATACATCTTCGGATCATCCCATCGGGACACATTTTGAAAAGATATGGCTCTTCCCAAAAGTAGTATTTGAGTTCGAAAAGAATTTGCTTCTTTGAGCATGAGTTAGTCCTTTTCGAGAATTCCTCCGTGAGGTAGTTTGCAAAGTCGACAAACCAAGGATCGTCATTTCCGTCGATGGTCATGAGAGTTTCATCGGAAAATAATCATCGATTTCTTCTTCTTTCAACTCCTCAAGATTAGGATTTTCGAGGCGAGATAAGTGATCGTGACAAGATTCTCTGCTCCTTTCTTATCTTTGATTTCGATGTCAAATTCTTGGAGTAGCAAAATCCATCGAATAAGGCGTGGTTTAGCGTCTTGCTTGGTGAACAGATACTTGAGTCTTGAATGATCGGTAAAAGCATTTTTTGAGAGCACAAGATATGATCTGAATTTTCAAATGCAAAAGCGATGACGATAATTCTTTTTCGGTGTGGTATAATTTTTTTGGGCACTATTCGGTGTCTTTCTAGCAAAATATATAGGCGAAAGTGTTTTCCTTCAGCGTTGACCTAAGACGGCTCCAACAACAAAATTGCTTGCGTCGCACATAAGTTCGAAGGGTAGTGACCAATTAGGTGAGACCATGATCGAAGCACTAGTAAGTTGAGATTTCGGTGTTTGAAAGCTTTTATGCAATCGACATCGAAGTCAAAGATAGATTCTTTCTCAAGAAGTTTTGTCATCGGACGAGATATTTTGGAAAAATCTTTGATGAATCGTGGTAAAACCAAAGCATGTCCTAAAAACTCCTAACGGCTTTGGCGTTGGTTGGTGGTGGAAGTTTTGAGATGACATCGACCTTTGCTTTGTCGACTTCCATTCCGGCACTAGAGATTTTGTGGCCAAGCACAATTCCTTGGTTACCATAAAGTGGCATTTCTCCCGATTGAGAACAAGATGTGCGACCGCATCTTTCGAGCATTTTATCGAGATTAGAAAGACAAGCTTGAATGAATCTCCAAAGATGAAAAATCATCCATGAAAACTTCCATGGAGGTTTCTAGCATGTCTTGGAATATGGCGATCATACACCTACGAAAAGTCGCGGGTGCATTGCAAAGACCAAAGGCATACGCCGATATCGTAGGTTCCAAAAGGACAAGTAAAGGTGGTCTTTTCTTGATCGTTAGGATCGATGGGAATTTGGAAATATCACGAAAATCCGTCGAGGAAACAAAAGAATTTATTCCTGCTAGTCTTTCAAGCATTTGATCCATGAGCGGGAGTGGAAAGTGATCCTTTACGGTGGCTTTGTTTAACTTACGATAGTCAATACAAAAGCGCCAACCGGTGTGATTCTAGTTGGAACTAGTTCATTTTGCTCATTAGTTACAACCGTCATTCCTCCTTTCTTGGGAACACGGTGAGCAGGGGCTTACCCAAGGCTATCCTCAATTGGGTAAATGATTCCGGCATCGAGAAGTTTAATGATTTCCTTTTAACAACTTCTTTCATGTTGGGATTGAGTCGACGTTGACGTTCTACCACGGGTTTAATCCCTTCTTCAAAATTAATTTTGTGTTTGCAAAATTAGGACTAATTCACGGGATATCGGATGTTTTCCAAGCAAAAGCTTGTTTGTGATTTTGAGCACGAAACTAAACTTTCTTTCTCATTATCCTCGAGCAATGAAGATATGACTCTTGGAAGAAGTGAGTTCTCCTCTAGATAAGCATATTCAAGATGATTTGGGAGAGGTTTGAGTTCGAGATCCGTGGGTGGTTCTTCGATAGAGGATTTTATTCGCATCTTGTCATTGAAAGCGATTTCCTCAAAATTTTCTTCCTCTTCCTCCATTTCTTCTTCTTACGAGTTATCTCCTTGAATTCTACTTTCATGAAATCATCAAATTCTTTGTCAAAATCTGTTTCATTGATTTTTTGAAGTATTCATGAGCGGATCGGATTCGTTCGATAATGCATCTAATTCCTCATCGGTGACTTCATTAATAACATCGACGTTAAAACAAGTGTCATCTTGGAATGTGGGTAGCGCATTGCTTTATCGATAAGAAAAGTGATTCGATCTTCCCAACTCCAAGGTTGAGTTCTTTTCCTTTCACTTTGATGATTGCATCGGTATTTAGGAAAGGTCTTCCTAAAATGAGTGGGACTTTACTATCTTCTTCCATTTCCAAAATTACTAAGTCCACGGAAAATGAATTTACCGACTTGAACAAGCATATTCTCGTGATTCCCGGGATATTGATAGGAATGATTTGCCAATCGGATGCTCATTTTGTTGGTTTCAGTTGTTGTTGCACAACTTGGAATAGAGTGAATAAGGCATCAAATTGATACTTGCGCCAAGATCGGCTAAAGCATCACATTTAACGTTATTCCTGAAATTACATGGAATAAGAAAGCTCCCAGGATCTCCGAGCTTTGGTGGAATTTTGTTTTGAACTATAGCTGAGCATTCTTCGTTAAGAAAAGTTGCTGATATTTGCTCAAGCTTGCTTTTGTTATTAAGAAGTTCTTTCAAAATTTTTCCGTAATTGGGCATTCCGACTATAACATCAACGAGAGGAACATTGAGTCTAACCTCTTTGATGATTTCGATAAACTTCTTATAACGCTCTTCCATCTTCTCTTTCTTTAGGCGTTGAGGATAAGGAATTTTTGGTGTATACGCCTTGACGGATGGAATGTCTTTCTTTTGGTGGTTTGAGTTGTGTTTGGTTCTTCGTTTTCATTATCAATGGTGGCGGGAGCATTAGGATTAGGTGGTGGATCGCACGAGAGAGACTTCTTGTGAAAACGACATTGATATGTTCATTTCTTGTTTGGGGTGGACAGTGCGTCTTATCATTTGATGGTTTTGGATTGGATTGAGTGTTACTTGGCAATGAACCGGATGGTCTAGAGGAATGTTGGTCGAGAAAATGCAAGCTTGTTTTCAAGATCTTGGATAGATGCTTGATGATTTTTACATCCTTGCTCAACTTTGGCTTTAAGATTGAAAAATTGATTTTGATAAAATCATTTGCGGATTTTGACCACCACGAATTCTCTCATGGTTTTTAATTCGGTTTCTTCCGTCTTTTGTCGGAATTTTGGTGTGGTGGATCGTCGGTTCGTGGTTGAGAATCACGGTTGTCATCCCTTGGTCGGCGATCTTGCCAATTTCGAATTTCGACCGTAATAATTACTACGATATCCTCTTCCACGGTATCCTCCTTGGCGTAATTTGCTTCTCCTTCCTTCGGTCCACCCATAGGTTTATCGTCGCTTTTCGGACGATGGGTGATTTCCTCCACAATTGTTGCATCCGTCTCGCATTTCCTTTATTTCATCTTTGATATCTTTGTCTGCGAGTCGATTTTTGAGGTTAACGCTTCCATCTTCTCCATGAGTTTTGAGGTATCGGTGTTTTGACAAAAGCAACGGTTTTCGGATAGGTTTGGTTTTGGAATCTTTGGACCAATCAAGTTTGAGAAGTACTCGATCTTGAGCAATTGATGTGCATCATTGGGAGTTTTATAGAAAAATTCCTCCGACATCAAGGATGCCTTGAGAGATTTCATCTAGTCCATGGTAAAGATTTGGATGATGGTTCCTTTTGATAGCCCATGTCCATGACAACTCTGAAGCAAATCTTTCATTGAAGCCAAGCTTGACAAGTGATCGTTTGGGTTTTGGTTGAAAGCGAATTTCTCCCATTAATCGATCAAACATGGCGGTGGAAAGAATCGACACAAAAGCTTGCCTCATCTCCTCCCAAGTATTGATGATTCCGGGGTTAATTCATTGTACCATACTTTAGCATCTCCCGGTGATGATGGGAAAAGTTTGAGTTTAATGGCATTGACATCGGTGTCGCCATAACGGAACATGCCGCATGATTTCGATGAATTCGGCAATGTGCTTATGCGGATCGGCCAGCGCACGCCATCAAATTGTCGGTCTTTGATCATAGAAAGGTGATGTCCCTTCACGGTGAAGTTGTCACCAAGGTTAATAGCAACAATAGCACTTTCGGGGTTGGTGCTACGGTTTGGTTGGTTCCCCATGGGTTGATCGTCCGCCATGGGAAAAGGTAAATTGGTGAAAGGATTGTAAACAACTTTGGCTTCAATGAGGTTATCAAATGGTGGGTTTGGTACTCTTGGTACACGATTTTCCAATGGTATGAAACGTGTTCTCCTTCTTCTTCGAATCAATCGTTCGGGATTGGTAAGAGGTGTAATTGGTTCTATTCCCGCTGCTCGAGTGTTCATACAATGTCCTAGAGAATCCAGGCAATATCTAAACACACGGACAAACAACGAAAATGGTTTCTATGGAACAGAGAAGGTAACCGGATCGGTTGCGGGATGCGACCGATCGGTTAGACCAGTTGAGTGAGGGTTAAAATTGTAACCGATTCGGTTGAGGTGCAACCGGATCCGGTTAAGGTTTCTGAAATTTTTTTTTTTTTTTTTTCGGTGAGGAAATTGAAAACTGTTTGAAACACAATCAAATCCCGCAGCGGCGCGTAAAAACTTGATGTGCCGGTTGGTGCAAGTTTTAAATTTATAAAGGTGAATTACCAATATTACCAATAACACATACGAGCAAGTATACTCGTCCGTTATAGCAAGATTATGAAGGTAAGTCGGGATGGATTCGCGAGGATTTGAGTGAATCTAAACACAAGTTTGAATTAACGAGTCTATCCAAAACATATAACAAGCAAATAGATATAATGAAATTCGGATGATTAAAACTACACTTGCTTAAACTAGTTTCATATCATAGATTAATGTGATTGTGTTAACTACTTAACATGTTGGTTATGATCATTAGTTTAAAACTAATCTATTGTTCTTACAAGTTAAACCTTCGTCAAGATTTTAGTTCATAAAAACAAGCATTAAGTTTAACCAATCAATTCAAGATCAATTCAAGTTTCATAAGTCTACATACATAAACTTAAACACAAAACATCCGCTTGTTCATCAAATTGCTTAAGAAATGGTCAATACAAAAGGTAACCGATCATAGACAAAAGGCTACAATTGATTCTCAACAACTAATCTTACGACCATTTAGATGTTTCCAACCAACCCAATTTGATAATCAAAAGTGTTTCTATTACAACCACACCTTAGTTCCTTTGTATAATCAAGAATAATGGGTAAAACAATCATCCATAGACAAAATGATTATGACTAGTTGAATAACACGAAGTTCTTTCGACCCCAACGATTATTATCAATTAGCCAAACTTGATTAACAAATGTCACTATGAAACTTAAGCACAATTGGATCTTAGAATTAACTTGAAATTAAATTAAAACATGTTAACACAATCACTAACTAATTATATGATAATCAACATCATTTAAGCAAGTGTATAAAGAAACTAGCCACTCATAGCAAACATGAACATAAACTCATAACTTTGAACATTAGAAAACATGATTAAAAGTCTTACAATGCTTGGAATAAGATTACAAATGGTGAAGTAATAATTCCCAAAGGATCGTGGTGGACTTCTTGGTGTTTTGGCCTCCAAATGTGGAACTTCTGGAACTCCAAACTTCTCTGGATTTCTAAGGATGAATTTTAAGAGCTTAAGGCTTGGTTTGATGAGTAGAGAGATTTGTAATTGAAGTGTGTCTCAAATGCTCACAATTAGCCTCTATTTATACTAATTCCAAGGCCTAGGGTGTTAAATGCTTAACTTGGCCTCCAAGGAGTAAGGAAGGGACTAGAATACACCAAGAGAAAGACCTAGAATCGTTTGGATGCAAAGGGGAAGCTTAGTGATGAAGATTTGGTAACTGCAGCTTCTCCAATCGGATCGGTCATATGACCGACCGATCCGGCTGGTCTTCAATAACAACAAGCCGACCGATCCGGTTGCGGGTTGCGACCGATCGGTTGGCTTTGGTAAAAACACTTATTCTGACCAAATTCCAACCGATTCGGTTGCGGGTATAACCGGATCCAGTTGGATCTTCTGAGATACAAAACTTGATCTTTATCTTCACTATGTCTAGTAGAACTTGGTTCTTCAATCACTAAGGTCTTCAAAGGTCCTTGAGATTTAGATTTCTTGAAGCGGAATCTTCGATTATGAGTTGCATATTTCTACATTTTCCTCCATTTCCACGCACTTGGTTATAAACACTAGACAAACATCTCTAGATACGATTAAGTACTAAAATCACGCAAATATAACCAAATAACAGATATAAAAATACACATAACGCTACTAAAAACATGCACAATCTGAGCGTTATCATTGTTGTAATAAGGAGTGGATCTCCTTGGGATTAGGTGTTGTGTTGTGTTGGGTAGTAGTTCCTCCATTGTAATGGAACTAGGTACTTAGCCTAGTACCTAATAAAGGGTAGGCGACATTGTGATAGGTGTGGTTCACCTTAGAGTGAAAGAACCCGGTGGTTAGCCTAGTCTGGGAAAAAGAGTAGGCGACGTTGTGAAGGCTTCTCCGCCATAAGGAGATTGGTGTCGTGTAGTGTTTACGAACTCTCGAGTAGGTGACTCGGGAGTGGAGTAGGGCAAGGAAGGTGTCCTATAAGCGAACCACTATAAATACTCGTGTCGTGGTTATATGCTTCTCACTCTTTCTCTTTCATTACACTTTTATATATCTATATATCAACGTCCAACATACACATCTAAATAGATTGACATAAGTCGATCTAAATATTTAAAAGGAAGTTTTAAATTGGTAAAACTATTCAACCCCCTTCTAGTTTTCCACAATTGGCATCAGAGCTTCGTTACCAAGTTTCTTAGAGTATGTTGTACTTTAAAAACTTGATACGATCCGTGTATGTTTGAAAACTACAAAGAAGGATTTTTCAAGTCATGTTTTAAAAATCATCATAATGTTTATTGTTGGACAATGATAGAATGTTCTAACATTTTCCTTGTTAAGTATTCTCCATACTTGGATTTGGGCTTACCATGAAGATCATGAAGAATCTATCTAAATATTTCTTTTCGCAAAAAGAATGTTTAGTATTGTTCTTCTCACACATGAATCTGGAGATTCCAAGAAGATCACAAAGTATTTCATCTAAATACTTCTTTTCTTAAAAAGAATATTTAGCAAAGGTATGATCGTTAATAATTTACTTTTGTTTTTATTATTGTTAAAATCTTAGTTGCATAATTAATATCTATTAGTAATTACTTAAGTAGTTATCTATATTAAATTCATCATCAAGAATAGTATTCTTGATTGATTTGTATAGACTACACTACCAACTCGTAATAATGATATCTTGGTTATTCGATAGCCTTAATCATTATCCATCACAAAGGAATTATTGACACTCCATCTATGTCAATAAATTTCCGTGTGAAACTTCTTATATTATGATAAAATGGGATTTTATCATAATCTTTGATAAACCTTCCAAGAATTGTGACTAATTCTTAAAAGGGAACCACGTCTAGTAGGATTAGTACTAAACCGTCAAAACTCAAATCACAAGTTATTGAGCTTAAACATCAAACTCTATGAGTTTTAGAACTCCCAAACCAAAGTTATCAAGGAATGCTTAGGCGATTTTTCTTTGTCATGCCGGATCCTGCGTTTACACTAGCCGGATCCCAAATGAGAGGATCCGCGGGATCCGTGCAATGAAGACAACATAAGTTAGTAATGATCACTGTGGATGTTCCACAATTATATTCCCTTCATTGACTCACGAACAAGAACACAACTACTGTTCAAAGGAGCAATTTGATCATTTCTCTCAAGCATAACAATCACTTGTGTAAGTATAATCTTCACTACATTGTTAATTTAATTCCTTGATTTATAGGATTACAATTTCTTCATCTTTAAGAGTTGGGTTCAAATGGGTTTATCATAATTTGTCACCACATTGTTTTCTAAGATAATCTAAATCAAAGAATTAACATTGTTAATACAAATTAAACACATTTCTTGAATTCAACAAAGATGATGAGAGCAAAATTATGATCAAACCCTCTAGGTTACTATTCACAATTAACACCACATTGTGGTTATATTGTTTAGGAACAATCATGCCAAGCAACCGACAACAAGACTACCAAGATACCGCTCATTACATACCAGTGTACCATAGAAAAGATGGACTAAGTCCCGAAGATAGAAAAGCCTTTAAAATGCTCGAAAAGAGACTCTTTCACGAAGGTCGAGTAGTAGAACCATCATTTCTTGCCAATACCGACATAAGATAAGTTTTTGGAGCTATTGGGTTTGATTGTTTATTGGACATAAACGAACAAATTTGCCCGATCTTTGTACTCGAGTTCTACAAGACAATGGGGATTACTAGAAATGATGATGGGTCCATCTCGATTGTTTTCATCATAAATGAGCATGAGTACACCATTTCGCTTGTAGAGTTTGGAAGAATAATAGGGGTTCCATATCAAGGTGTTTGCATGTATTCTAATGAGTGGTCTTTGGAAGAATTACACACTATGGTTGATCATCATGAAATCTACCACATGTTAATCCCGGAAGTAACCACGGTGAGGGACACCGTGTTCATGACAAGAGCATCCCCATCAAGGGTCACTAGGAATTCGAAAGTGATCTATAGGGATCCTTTCCAAATGGAGCTCTCCGAGATGTACGCATTGTATAGGAAATGGGAAAATGTGCTGATGGAGAATGTGGTGTGCCTAGTAGGAAACAAGGATCACCCCAACGCATGTCTAAGTTTCATGATCTATTGCCTAGTGACCGAGACTCGCTTTAACCTTGCCTACTACATGATTAAGAGAGTGGCAAGTGTAAGAAGCATGGACAAAATGGTACTCACGTACGCAATGCTCCTAACCCGTCTTGCTAAATTCATCTTTGCATTAGATCCTTCTCCGCAATCCTATGATCATAGCTTTTGCAACAAGGTTATGGTGTCATTGACCGAGGGAAGAACTACAACGTTTATGTTAGATGGCAAAAGGCCTCACCCACCCACGGATTCCTCGGAAGAAAGGGAGAGGCAAAGAGAAGGTGAAGGTAGTAGCAACCCACTCGGAAATACCGATTTAGACCCCTTGGACTACATCAACCAATTGCCGGACGTTCCTGGTGCATCACCCGAATGGCAACAAACCAAGGGAATCTTCAAGTGCTTCGCCAACTTCTTGAAGAAAAATAAGTAGAGATGGTGTGATAAAGAGTGGAGGATGGGTGAAGGCAGGAGAAGCAAGGTAAGGTCACAAGGACTAAAGTTTGTGAAAAACAATTTCAAACAATGGGTTGTAACACTCAAACAATACTTATGTAGAATAGGATGTAGCATGTAGGTCTTGCCATAACTTGGCACTAAACAATCCTAACTTAGGAACATGTAGAATGAGATTTTACGACTCCTTGAAAACATTCAAGTAGTCGTCATCACTCATTTTAGGAACTTTTAGTTGTCCCACATTTGCTATCGTTATACTTGATATGTTCCTGTTTTAGTCCTTTTAGAAATAACTAAGAGAAGCACTTGCTTAAGAATGCAAGATGGCACATTTGTTGAAAGCCTTCGATCGTGATGGCGGATCCCGATTATAACTAGCCGGATCCTCCCGAAGGGAACCGTGGGATCCGTGACTACTGGATGAGTGTCTGAGACTTGCTTACATTAAAATAGCTCACTAGATCACCTCACACTAGTCAAACATAAGATATTAGAGCCAACTAAGTTTTCCTCAAATATTTGAAAACCTCACACTCACCCATGGCTTACCTAGGATATATTTCAAAGTGTTTTGATTTATCAACTCATCAAAACTCACCATATTTCCGCTCCAACTCACACATTATTTATCACATCTCATAACACTTAGCTTGATATATCCATCAATTTTAGCAAATTGGTTTTAAATCACTTTTGACTCAAAATTAGGCTCAAAACTAGTTTTTCATTTTTTCTTTATTTTTTAAGATTTTAGTAAATTTTCCTTAAGACTTCATCTGACTTCTAGGACTAAATTCCACCATCTTTTCATCTCAATTCAAATGATATCTTTCTCAAGCACTTAGTTAGACTACCTAAAGTGAACTTTCATACCCAAAACCATCATTAAGCACCATCACCCCTTATGGTTGAGCATTTAAGACATCCACCACTCAAGACTTCCAAATTAAGTCAAAACCTCGAGATACATAAGTACTAGACCTTTCAAAAAGCATAATTATCTCACCTAGAATCCGTCTGATAGACGGATCCCTGGTGTATAACCAGCCGGATCCACGGTGAGAGGATCGCGAGATCCGTGGTGCAGAAAGCTTAAATCGACTTCCTCTTCAATTTTAAGCCACCTTTTGTTATCTAACCACTTTTAGCTTGCATTTATTATCTCCTAGAGTGATCAATATCCTAAGTGCATGCTTAATCCTCTTAGTGGCCAAGAATTTAATTCTCTAATTCAAATTACCCTTTATAAACCAAACACTCTTAAGGTTAAGGCATCACTCCCACCTAGCTTTCAAAAATCAGTAACTAAAAGCTCATATAGCATCCTTATCATCACCATGACCAAAGCTCTTAGCAACAACTCCTCAACCAAAGGCTCATCCAAAAGAAAGGGTCATATGATCCATGAAATTTCATCTACCGAATCATCTCCCATAAGAGATAACAATGCTAGAATCCCACCTCAACAAACTCATTCAACAATTGCTAAGAGAACCGCAAGGATTAACATCAAACCTTTTAGACTAGAAAAAGGGTCATCTGGTTCAAAACCAAACATAGCTAACTCTAGCAAGCCGTCTAAGTCCTCATTTCTTGAGCATAGATTTAACGAGCCTCTTCCTCACCCAAATCTCTATTCATTAGAGCATTCGCCACCAAGAACCTCCCACTCAACAACTTTCTCGTTAAATAGGGAACCACCCACAACACCAAATAGTCCATTATGGGAAACAAGGAACAATCATGGACATGATCATAAGGAGGAATTTACACTACCACCACCCTCACCTTTAGTAGAACCTCATCCCACACCTCAAAATGAAACCCCACAATCATTCGTAGAGCCTCCTCAAAACATCCATTTTTCTCCGATTCCCAATCAAGACAATAATTGCCCAAGTTGTCTAATCACCCAAGGACTTGTTCAAGAAGTACGAAATGAGTTACATTTCATGTTTAATCATCTTCTTGAAAGATTGGACCAAATCAACAAGTCTACTCATCCTTAGACTCGAGCACTTTGTTGCATTCTAGGCTTTAGTAACTTATTAGTAGAAAATGTATGGCTAAATCATTCTCTTAGTTTTAGAGATTTATTGATTGTCTCGTTGTTTTATTGAATGATAACTTGTTTGCCATATTTCTCTGAGTATATATGTGTTGTTTGTATACATATCTTGATTTTATATTCAACATTGCTTGATATATCACCTCTGCTGAATAACATGTCATCAGACAGACGGATCCCTCCAAAATGCCTAGACGGATCCCTCCACAAAGGGAACCGTGGTACAGAAGAACAATTTACTACTAACTTGAGTCTTATTTGCAGAAAATTATGCACTATACTCTTGTTTTCTAACCTTTATTTTGTAGATTTTCAAAATACACAAGAAGATTTTGACACCATAAAGCTAGGGGGAGCTTTGTGTCAAACCATATTGCAAAACCATTTGCAACATAATCCTTATTTGGATTATACTTCATGGCACCCCATTGCAACGTTACAATCTTCAAGGGGGAGCATTTTCGTCACAAGGATGAACCATTTGCAAACATAATTGCAATACATTATCTTACTTACTTTTATGTACTTGGCGCCCACAAAGGGATGGACTCGTCAAGGGGAGTTAAGACGAGAACCATTTCCGCCACTTGCTCTCTTTACATTTTTCTTTTTACATGTTCTTCTTAAAACTTTGTGTTAGTTTCTTTTCGACGCTCTTTTGTTTCGACAAAAGGGGAGAAAGAGTAAAACTCAATTCAAACTTTTACAGATTTTAGTTTTTCCTTAAAATAATTTTATGTTTTGTTATCAACAAAAAGGGGGAGATTGTTAATACAAATAAGCCGTAAAAACGTTTATTTATATTTTACGATCTTCTAGTGTTTTGTCGATAACAAACGTAAAATCATTTTAACGAAACAAATAAAATACGTAATTAGTTTGAGCCAATAGTTTTCTAACACACTTACATTTTCACATAAAACACTAAAACAAGTATAAGTGATTTTATGATTTAGTAATATGTACAACAACTAGTGTTTACATATTGGGCAAAATATATACACAACTAGTATATATCATACAAATGGGTAAAAACTACAACCCATGGAAAAATCCATAACCCATGGTATTGACCCATACCCATTTGACTAGGTACATTGAACTCATGAGATACATTGTATCTAATAAGAAACCCATGGATCAACTCATAACCCATGACCCATGACCCATAACCAAAATACCCATGGGCAAGAGGGGCGTCCCACGGATCCCTAGAATTACACTAGACGAATCCTTGTGGGAGGGATCCGTGGGATCCGGAACGAGAAGCAATTCTCCTCTATAAATAGTGAGACATTTCTTCATTTTGGCTTGCCACTCACACACACTTTCCCAAGTATTGTAACTCTCAACCTCGATCCTAAGGGATCTTTCTATGTAGTTTGTCTTTTGTTTTGTGTGATTCTCTAGGTTCCTCTTAAAGGCGAGATCACCACTTCTTGAAGTCGAGCAAGCTCAAGTCCATGAGTTGCCATGTTTCGTCATCATCAAGACAACTGAGGTTCTCTTGTTGATAGTTCTTTCTTCCTCCGTAGATATGTTGTGTTGAAGGCATTAGTGAAGGATGCCGAAAGAGTCAAGACGAAAGCATTAGTGAAAGGTGCTTAACGTCCGTGTCAAAAGCATTAGTGAAGAATGCCAAAGGTGTCAAGACGAAAGCATTAGTGAAAGGTGCCAAGCGAAGGATGCCTAGGAATCAAATCAAGTGACATTAGGGAAGAATGCCTAGGTCGTATAATCGATGAGGTGCATCGTTATACATATAGTATTAGCTTATTTCCAAGGATGGTGATATCCTTGATGGTGTTGTAATAAGGAGTGGATCTCCTTGGGATTAGGTGTTGTGTTGTGTTGGGTAGTAGTTCCTCCATTGTAATGGAACTAGGTACTTAGCCTAGTACATAATAAAGGGTAGGCGACGTTGTGATAGGTGTGGTTCACCTTGGAGTGAAAGAACCCGGTGGTTAGCCTAGTACCGGAAAAAGAGTAGGCGACGTTGTGAAGGCTTCTCCGCCATAAGGAGATTGGTGTCGTGTAGTGTTTACGAAATCTCGAGTAGGTGACTCGGGGAGTGGAGTAGGGCAAGGAAGGTGTCCTTATAGCGAACCACTATAAATACTAGGGGTGTGCATGGTTCGGTTTGGGTGGGTTTTGGCTAAAACCAAACCGAACCACAATGTTCGGTTTTGTAGAACCTAAAACCGAAACCGTTCGGTTTTAAGCGGTTCGGTTTTGGCGGTTTGTTATCGGTTTGATTCGTTTTTCGGTTTTCGGTTTCTAACCGTTAATATTTAGATACGGCCAAATTATACTAACAAACTTGTTTTACGTACAAAATTAGTTATTCTTCTTTACTTTTTTTCAATTTAAGCATAATAATGTTTGTTGCATAATTCTACAATTACAAACATATAAATGAGACATACACATATAAGTGAACATACACGTAGTATAATCATTATCGAATGCTTATTGATATATTCACACAAAACATGCGACACGACAAACACACATGTAAATATAAACGTTAAGATAACTATATTATAAATCCACTAATCCAGTTTGAAAAAGTAAAAACCGAACCATCGGTTTCTAGTTTCGGTCGGTTTTTTCGGTTCGGTTTTTTCGGTTTTCGGTTCGGTTTCGGTTTTTTCGGTTTGTTTTGCTCACCCCTAATAAATACTCGTGTCGTGGTTATGTGCTTCTTACTCTTTCTCTTTCATTACACTTTTATATATCTATCTATCAACGTCCAACATACATATCTAAATAGATTGACATAAGTAGATCTAAATATTTAAAAGGAAGTTTTAAATTGGTAAAACTATTCAACCACCCCTTCTAGTTTTCCACACATCCCCATCCCCCTGTCAACTCAGGGATTCCCAGTCAAAACATGTATGAGGATCGGGTCTCCGTCGGGTTTGAGGTTTTTTTGCCATCCTTATGCATGGTATTATAAATATAAGAATGAAAAGCATGAGTTATAGTGATACGCAAATAAATACGAGATTGTATATATATAAACGATTATTTTTTTAAGCGACAGCGATTATCTCACAACGATTACACCACAAATTATCTCACATGTCTTAAAGTAGGACGTGAGCTCACAACTATTTTGTTTGGAAGCTTCTTACACAACTGGGGTTCCATTGGGGCACAAGGCTTTTGGTTCTTTATGAGATTATGTAAGGAATTCCAGTTTTTTTTCACTATCTGCATTTAATAACAACTCATATTATCCATTTTCAAGTTAACCCACACATACACGAGTTTAAAAATTAAATACAGATGAAATTATTGTTAGCGAAAATATAAATATTAAAAATGAATGCACGGGTTACTGTGAAATGTAAATAAATACATAGAATTGTACATATAGCAACGAAGCATGTAATTTATCTTTAAAGTTAAAATAAATATATATGGAAAACCATTTTTTAAGGGTCCATAGGTGCTATTAAACACATATAACGTCTATAACATGATATCAACAGTTAAATATAGACAACAATATCAACCTCAACACATATCAGTTAAACAAAGTCAAATCCTTCATTCAAAAAAAATTATTTAAAACATTAATAAATATTAACCAGAATAAAATTTTTCTATAAAACTTGTGCATGCACCGGTATTACGTACATTGTTGTTGTTGTTGTTGTTGTTGTTGTTGTCGTCGTTGTTGTTGATGATGATGATGAAAAGCATTATATCATATATATATATATATATATATATATATATATATATATACTAAAATTGGCAAGATGTTTAGGAATTACCAAGGTTGAAAAAATCGTGAATAAGTAGTCGGGCGGTCGATCATCTTGTAAGGATTAATCGGTGTAGGCAGGATTAATCGGATTGGCATTTCGTGCAAGTTTTGGGTATTTCTATAGACTAAACTAAAGATCTTTACTGATTTGAAGCCTACTATATTCCCAAACCACAATAAAAGACTCCAATTCTGATTATGAAGTCCATTGTGCGTTATAAATGAAATAAAAATTAAGTAGAATGCCTAAATTAATATTTTTTAAAGTTGACCAATTAAGACGATTTGGCCGATTAGTTCGATTTTTGACCGATTAGGCCGATTTTTAACTGATTAGTGGTTTTTTTTTTTTTTACCAAAATGATTTTCCCCGATTTTCAAAAATCAACAAGGTAGAAGGCCGATTACCTGGTAATCGCCGATTAATCAATCAAGTTGGCTGATTTTTGCAACACTGGGAATTACAGCACAAACAATATTTTGACCCAGAACAACCGTAAATATACGATAAGGATCTTAAGACTTACAACCATGAAAATCTAACAACTAAAAGAGGAACCACCATCTTCTAAACGAAACAAACACCTAACCACTTAGAGCAATCACCCGATATAAAGCATGAAAACGAGTGAAGAACCGATCCTGATTCTAACAACTAATACGAAACCACCGAAACTTTAAACCAAACAATTTTGGTTATTATCTCCATCAAGTGTACCTACATCTCGCCATGCCACCGCTCACTAGTCACTATTATTATTATTAAAGCGATAGTAATACTAAATATTGAATCTTTCGTACGTGTCGTAATAAATATCAAGATGAAAGCGAGTTATTGAGTGTAAGCATGTGACTAATTAACATATATTAACACCGTAACACTAAATACTAAAAACTCAACAAATGTACACGTTATAAATATCAAGCTGAAACACGTGTTACTGAGTGTATCAACTGGATTAATTATGACATATATAAAACTTATATTAACGTAATTTAGCTTATGTTAAAGTATCAAATTTAACTACTTAAAAAAATTACTCTCTCCGTCCCATATTAACTGTCCACTTTGATTTTTCTAGGTCTTTCATTTTCAACTTTGACATTAGTTATTTTTAATTGTATTATATAATACTTTATGCAAAATATATGAATAGATTGAGTTTTAAATGTATTTTTCATTGGTATAATTTTATTAAATATTATATAACACAAAAAATTATTTAAAGTCTTAAAAAGTTAATATGAGACGGAGGTAGTAATATTAAAACAAAAATCATACTTCCAAAAAAGTTAAAACAATACAATTAATATGAGACGGAGGGTAGTAATATTAAAAACAAAATTTGATCATACAATTTTTAATCCAAACACGTATAGTTGAAATAATATATGTTGTAGTCATTATCCAGATCCTTACATGCACAGACATTAAATCTAGCTTGATATTAAAGGTAATTTGAGGCTGACCAATTTAATTTTGTTGAGTTGTATATGTGTAGAATGTATATAAATTTGTATATAAAAATGGTAATATTGTAAAGGGTTACAATGTAGAACACAAAATTACTTTGAATTACAGCTGTTTGTAAACAATCTAACCTACTATAAAAAATAAATAAACCTTTTGCCACTCAATTTATGCAACTTGATTAACAAAAGATCACATTTTATTAATTGTCTCCCGAGTGATCTAAATTTGACCTTCTCCTAACATTTTGTCCCCTTCTATATATCATTGACAAAATAGGTCAAATTTTAATTATAACTTCCATATGAAACAATCAAACAAACAGTACTTGCTTTCTAAGTGCTTTCATAGTCATGGTCATAAAACTCGAATTTCGACTAGCCACAATAATGGTGGCATAGAAGGCGCCGCGGAAAGGTTGTGGGGCTTCGTTATTCTATACGGATTGCTATTAGAATGTCCGAAAAGGGGCCTTCGTCTTAGAGACTAAAGATTGTACCAGTATGAAATGGACTTTTGTGCTAAAAGACATGTTATAAGGACTTGTTTCTAATTGCTTTCGTATTCGTTAATTATTAGTTCCATTTACAGTTGCCCAAGGACATTTACTATTTAGGACGAACAAAATAAATCTACAAATCATATTCTAAGCATTTATGGAAAAGTTAAATACTTTCAAGTACATTATCTTCTTCTTTTTAATGTTTAAACGACACGATTTCGAATGGTCGATCATAAGCTTTTCGGTCTTAAGCTATCTATATCCTCAGTAAAAAGTTTCTATATATCTTCAAAGAATATAAAAAGCATTGGACTACAATTCGAGTTCTTTTTTAAGATCTTAAATCAATGGTTGGGACTTTCATACATAAATGCCATGAATTGAATTCGTGCATGCTCAAATTGGGTTCAACACATGCTCTCGATTCCCTTAAAAAATTTATGTACAATGTAAGCATCCAAATCTTCAAGCAAGAATATTATTTCTAATCTTACGTACGTAACCTAATGAATTTGTTTACTGGCCCCAGATTTTATTGTTTCTATTCGATTTTTGTATTTATATTACTAAAAAATATAAGGGCGTCTAAAGTTTTAACACGCATCATGTTATTTATTTTTATTATAAGATGACACAATTAAGAAATAGTTAATAAGAAATTTCGAACGATAAATTATACTTGCAGATGGCTTTTTTGGGTTCACCTTGATGTTGAACTTGAAGGTGGGCACAACATGTACGAATGTACGATCAAAATGGTGGACTTTACGAACAAGTGGGTATGTATGTTCACAAAAAGTATGTAATTTTCCATTATGTAAAGAGTAATCGATTAAACGGAGAAAGGTTTCGATCAGCTTGCTATTCGGAAAGAAAAAAAAAAAACGAATATATATTTGCTTTGATGTATGCAGCGTAATCGGCTTTTCACTAATCAAACCAAATTAATGATTGGAACATGAACAGTTTTTCGCTTATCAAAACCAACATTCATCCGGTAATTTGAGTTCACCACAACCCGCTACACTATCATCCGCTAATCTAGTTCTTCACAACACACACCATTTCCTAACTTTGACAAACCATATTCTTTCCTATCACCTCTCCAAATAACCTAAAAACCTTATAACTAACTTGCTTTACGACAAATTCAACAACAGTATTATTCATTATCTACACCATTCGACAATACTTTAACTCAAATGCTACTACCATCACAAACAGGGACGAATAATGACCAAATATGACGGATGCATAAATTTTTGGAACCATAATATATAAAACACATTTCGATGTCTGGGATGCGTTTGGAAAAATTGATGTTTTCAAAATTAACATTAATCGAAAAAAATTCATAAGGCCTCGGGACCGCAGGAACCCCGGTTCCGTCCTGATCACAATACCACAATCACCGCCAAATGAGCCAAGAAGCTTATCAAATATAAACGTGATCCATTACAAGATATGCATGACAATTTGTTTGCTTCAATACGTACATAGGAAAAGTAGTACCCGACTCTTAAGTCAAGCCGATAAGCTAAATTCAAGCATGTGGGTCACACAACCGAGCCATCATATCTAGCTGTAAAATGAAGGATTCAAAAAAGAGACATTCCAAAATGGTTAGCTGAGCTAGTCACTCTTACTTTATATTTCAAACCAAACAAAACATCGTTATTGCAAAAGTAGTGATGTTATAATACTCAAAGACAACAATGACTAGAAACACAAAAGGTATCAACTATCAAGTAAAATCTGTTTTCCATAATTTGTTTTTATTGCACACGGAGACATCTTTACATTCTTATGTTTAAAAGATACTCCCTCCGTCCCTAAATAAATGTCCATGTTTGACTTTCAAAGTCTTACTTATTCAACTTTAACCTTAAATATTTGTGTTTATCTTATATAATACTTGATACAAAATATATGAACGAATTGTGTTTTAAATGTATTTTAAGTTGGTATAATTTTTAGCAAGTATTATATAACACAAACAAAACTATTTAAGGTCAAAGTTATACAAGAAAGACTTTAAAAGTCAAAAGTGGACATTTATTTAGGGACGGAGGGAGTACTATTTATAAGTTCTGTGGACATGTCGGATGTACAGGGTTTACACATAAATCAAATTTATTTTAAAATTTTAGTATAATATACGGGAACACAAGAAACTAACAATGTTTAAGGTTTTGTACATGTGATATTACACGCACGTAGTTCAAACTATAAGTAAACTACTAATTATGTTTTAAATAAATTTGTTTTGTGTGTACTTATAAGCCGTGATTTTATTTTAATACTTATAATCATGTGCATCAACAGATTTTTGGTATTATAATTAAATTATTTATCGTTATCCGTATTATAGTTTTTAACTAGTGTATGCACATGTTATTAAACGTGAATTAAGTTCGGACAATTATTATAACTAATAATAATATTTTAAGTATATTTGCATGGGTTTGAAAATATGATCAATTTTGTTTAATAATCTTATTGTTTGAGTAGGTTAGTTTGATATTTTAACATAATTCATATTCATTGAATATATTTCATATATGTTATATTTAATCTCGTTCATTTACGATTAATTTAAATAACTACATATTATGACTATAATGCTAATTATAATAATAATGATAATAATAATAGTAGTAGTTTAAAAAAAAACGTTTAGCAACACCTCAATATTCGGCCTCAACACTTGAAAGAGAAAGAATATGTTGTCTTTTTGATGAACAGGACAGTAAATTATTACCTAAAAATACACAATAACCAGAAGTAGAACGACGTGTAGAAGGGCATTCTGCCCAGTCGGCATCCGAGTAAGCAAGAAGAGAAGTCGTGGATGATGCATAAAGCTGTAAACCAAAATCCAGTGTCTCACGCACGCATCGTAGAATATGCATGAGAGCTGCCAAATGAGGCTCCCGCAGATTGTGCATATAAAGACAAATTTATTGAAAATCATAAGATAAATCGAGACATGTAAATCTCATATACTTAAGTCCACCTGCAAGACTACGATATAATGTGGGATCCGAAACAAGATCACCCTTCAGACCAAGTTTGGACTCCGTATCAACAAGTGTCCGGGTAGGATTACAAGTACTCATATGTGCCCATGAAAGTAACTCGAGAGCATACTTGCGTTGAGATAAGAACATCCTAGCATTATTCCAAGTAATGAAATACCCGAAAATAATTTAGGCGCCTAAGTCGGTCATCTCAAACTCCGATGTAAAGGCGAGATAATCGTCTAAGAAGAAGCGATGGAGGAAGCGGTGAGAACAATATCATCCAAATAAATCAATAAATATGCAATATCAAAACCTTGCTTGTCAATAGACAATGATGAGTCACACCAACTATGAGAAAATCCAACCTGTGTAGCATACCCTGCAAATCGCTGAAACCATTCTCGAGGTGCATGTATCAAACCGTATAGAGACCTCTTTAATCGAAAAACATGTGTTGGAACCCGAGAATCAACAAAACCAGGGGGTTGTTGCATATACACAGTTTCAATAAGGTCACCATTAAGGAAAACATTCTTGACATTTAGTTGATGAATGAGCAACTGTCTAGATAAAAGCAATGCTAAGAACTATTTGTATAGTCGTTGGTTTAACAACCAGACTAAATGTTTCATCACAATCAACACCAAGTTGCTAACTACTAGCATTAGCAACTAAGCGAGCCTTATAACGGCTCAACGTCCCATCTGCAAGAAACTTGTGGCGATATAACCACATAGAGCGAACCACGTTGACATTAGGTGGCCGCGGTACAAGAACCTACCTACTCCTTCCATTCCAAAATAAGTGTCAGATTTGACTTTTTGTAGTCTTTTTTATTCAACTCTGACCTTAAATATTAATATTTGTGTTATATAATATACCAAATAAAATACATTTGAAACTCGTCAAATATTTTGCATCAATTATTATATAATACAAACAAAAATATTTGCTGTCAAAGTTAAATAATAAAGATTCTAAAAAGTCAAACGACATTTATTTTAGGCGGAGGTAGTATTATTTTGAAAGGGTCACACTATAGTAGCAAACGGGGTCTAGTGGGTCTAGGGTACTTTTTCAGATTTTGTCCCTTTTTTTTTTTTTTTTTTTTTTTTTTTTTTTTTTTTTGTGTGTCATTCTTTGGTTTGGGTACGGTTATTTTATCCCACAAGTTTATATTTTGTCCAAGGATTGTACAAAGCAGGTTTTGGGTGGGGTTATTTTGTCCCAAAAAAGTTTTTTTTTGTCCAAGTGCATAAGCACACAAGTTTTTGTCCAATAAGTTTTTTTTGTCCAAGTGCATTAGCACACAAGCGGATTGAATACATGCTCAGATTAGAGTTCATCATCGCCAAGTTTTTTTTGGGTCCAAGTGCATAAACACACAAGCAGATTGAATACAGGCTCAGATTGGAGTTCATACAAGCAGATTGAATACAGGCTCAGATTAGAGTTCATCATCGCCAAGTTTTTTTTTGTCCAAGTGCATAAGCACACAAGCAGATTGCACAAAGGTTGCAAAGTGCTGCAGATTGAAAATTTTTTTTGTCCAAGTGCTGCAGATTGCACACAAGTGCACAAAACAATTGACAAAAAGTGTTAGGCTCGGATATGAAGGTTGCAAAGTGATAAAAATATCACTTTGCCGTGCCTTTCGGTTATAAAACCAATCGTCATCGCCTTTTTTTTAAAAAAAATTTTGTCCAAGTGCAGCAGATTGCACACAAGTGCCTGATCAGTTGCACAATACCGATTGCAACCAAGTTAGATTGCCCAAGTGAAACACATGTTTCACAATGTTCAAGCAAGTACCATTTTGAGTAAGATTCCCAATGCAGGAACTCACAAACATAGAATCTCAAAGACCGCACAATACCGTTGCACAATACAGATTGCATTAGCACACAGGCGATTGCATTAGCACACAAGTACCAAGTGAAACACATGTTTCACAAGCAAGTACCAAAAGTAAGATTCCCAACGCAAGAAGTCACAAGTGAAGAATCTCAAAATGGTAGGTAGTGAAACCTCCCATGTTATATTGACCTC
>CM040239.1:50990825-51009235 GCA_022545495.1 Chrysanthemum lavandulifolium
GCTGATACGGTCAAAGCCATGTTGCAAGATGGGGTCTATGATTCATCTAATGGTTCTAACGTGAAGACCAATTCCTACGTTACTATTTGCATGCATGTAGTCCATTAAATCATGTTCTCATGTTCCTTCTTAGGACCTGTTCGATTAGTTTTTGTATTAAGTCCGCTTAAGTTAAAGTGTCAGTCTGAATATATGCTATCTGTTTGTAGATGAATAAATGATTATTTGTTTTATGTGCCGAAGAAAGTGTAATTTCAAAAATTATTGTTGTACCCTTTTATTTGAAATAAGTGTTTATTAGAGGTTAAAAAGTGGAAAAGTAAATATGTAAAAGTAGGATAAAAATGATAACTTAATATAGAGACCCTTACTCATATGATTTTTTCTAGAAGGTCATCCATTTAAATTAAGCACCAAACAAACACTCAATTAATAACTTAATTAATTTATCTATTTATAAATTAAAACTTTTTAAGTCATTATCAAAAACTACCTTAGTTTTGTTAAACGTAGTTACAGTCATGTCCCATGTTCTCCTAGGAACTAGCAAGTAGTTTTATGTTTCCTTACTTTAAATATTGTATTTGGCATTTGATGAAAAGAAGAAAATATTGGTAAAACAAAGTCTAGTTTATATCTTTTGTTCTTGGAGTCTTGTTCGCTCAAAGAGTCTTATCATCTCGTCTCTTAATCTATTTCTTGAAAGATTGACCATCTCTAATCGGTCTTTAACATAGGGATAACTTGGTTTCGATCTTCACAAAATAGTTGATTCTTATATGTTATCATGTACGGAGTGTGTTGATTTGTTTTAGTGTATATAAATAATTAAAATAACTAACAAACAAACGAGTAGAATTAATAAATTTAGCTAAAACATGAAACATCTTAAAAATCACATTGAATGTTTACAGATCTACAAAATTAATCTGTTTCTAATTAATCTATTCGTGATGTGATTTATTGGCTCTTTTTCGAGCTTAATTTGCTTTGTTTGATGGGCTTAATTAACTTGGGCTTTATCGGTTTAGGCTTGTTGAATTGTCAATCTTAGGCCGTACAAGACCCAACTTTGGATCGAATAGTCATGGTCAAACAGTTCAGCTCGATTGGAACTTGGACTCGGCTCATCTCGTCACAGAGTTCATGTTTTGTTGTTTTTGTGCTTGTTTGCTACTTTTCAAGAGTAAAGATCAAATAAGAAAAAAATAAGAATGAGAAAAGTGAGAAGAAACCATAACCACACATATAAGATGCACCTACAAAAGTAGATGCATCTTCCTTTAAAATTCTCCCTCTTATATAAAATATGTGGTTAGAATATTTTCTCATTTTTCTCATTTTAATATTACTTCTTACTAGATCTCTTCCCACTTTTCAATTACTAAACACGAAACAAATGTTAATTATATAAGCTGAAATGTATGGGCTCACAAGAATTATCTAAGGATTTTAGTGATCGATGTTAGTCTACTACGTATATCTCATGAAAGTGGTAAATGATTTCTTTATAGAAGAATTAAACCTTGCTTATATCATATATTCATATTCTATACACATCACACGCAACATTTCATTCAAACAATTTTAACAGCTCATATAGCCATATATGTGTGATGATCAACTCGCATCTTATGCATTTAATCAAATAAGTATTGATTGATTGATTCTATAAACAGGTTTTCTTTTTCTTTCTACAAGACTCGGTCTCTTTGTCCTTATTATAAGATGAATACAGCTATCGATTTAAAGGCTAGTTTGTTGCATATGCTAAATGCAATCGCGATTCCTGCGAAAGTGAGTTAAGTTTATTATGATATGCACGTTAATTTTGTGTCACTTCTGTAAATTAGTTAGGTCCTTTTTATGTGTCATTTAGATAGTTAGTACATATGTTCAGAAGAAGAAAAAAAGAAAAAGACATTGAGTACAATGTTATGGTGTTTAATTGTTTGAAGTTTTATATGGACAGTGTTGCAAGACTGAATTAGTTTGCCGGAAAAAAACTATAAATTCATAACGTACTTTACAAAAAAACTCATTATGCTTTATCTACTTCACTTATTGTCATAATACATAACCGTTTTCATTTTATTCGGTTATTTTTTGTCCGTTTTTATCCGTTTTCGTAAATTGTCCATTTTTATCCGTTTTCATTTTAATTTGTTCGGATAAAAACAGATAAAAACCGTTTTTATTATCCACGTCAAAACGGTTTTTATCCATTTTATCTGTTTTTATCAGGACATATTAAAATGAAAACGGATAAAATGGACGATTTTAAAAACGGATAAAACGAACAAAAATAACCGAATAAAATGAAAACGGTTATGTAATATGACAATAAGTGAAGTAGATAGAGCATAATGAGTTTTTTTTGTAAATTACGTTATGAATTTATAGCTTTTTTTCTTAGTTTGCCCAAAAAGTTACTTTATAAAATACTGTACTTTGTGTTCTTACAATATGTGATTGAAACTTGATGGAAATAATTAATTTCGTGTTTACAATTTTAGATCCTTGTGTTTATATTGGGAGCATTGGATATTGACAGAGGTATTAATGACAAATAAAAAAGGTGTATGATATATTCGAGTTTTTGGTAACGGTTTCCATTAAAAAGTGCCGGTAAATCATCATAGTTTTAGATTTATAGACATTTGTAATGAAGAAATCGTCTTGGTGCATACACTTAACTTGGGAAGTGATTGATACAAATCGCTCATGATTTGGCCAAGACATGCACTCCGCTTATCTACATGAAGAGTACTGTATGGACAACACGTACTGTGTTTTGCACAGGGATGTAAAATCGAGCAGTGTCTTGTTAGAATCCAATTTCGAACCCAAACTTATGTATTTACTAGGGGTTCCATAATGAAAAGCACAAAAGCCGTAAACTTACCCACATCTAAAGCTGCTTTGCATTTTTATCATATCATGAATCTACTAGCTAGAATGTTAAATTATAATCAAGCAATTTTTTTTTTTTTCATCCTTCCTGTAAGACTCGGTCTCTTTGACTATATTATAAGATGAATACCAACTTTTCCTATAATATATGGACATAAATGTTGCTTTACACTTTATAAGTGGTTAAGATTTCAAAGAGACCAAATTCATTTTTTCATCTTTGATGACAAGAGAAATTAACGATGTTAGGTTGGTCATTATTGATACGAAATTTCTTGGAAAAAACCCTCCAAAGACTTGGAAATTTTTTTTATTACATTTTCATATGTTTCTTTCGTTTTCATCCGTTTTTAAACGTTTTCTTACATTTTCGTCCATTTTCATACGCTTTCGTCAGTTTTCTTACGTTTTCATCCGTTTTTATAGGTTTTCGTCCGTTTTCTTACGTTTTCATCCGTTTTTATACGTTTTTGTTCGTTTTTAAACGTTCACTTACGTTTTCGTCCGTTTTTATACAATTTTGTCTTTTTTGTACGTTCTCGTTTGTTTTCTTATGTTTTGTTTTGTTTTGTCGCATTTTACACGTTTAAATCATTTTCTTAGGTTTTGCATGTTTACGTATATTTTCGTCAGATTTTGTACGCTCTCGTTTGTTTACATGTTTTAAACGTTTTGCTAGTTTTATACGTTTCATTCGTTTTATACATTTTGTTCGTTTTACATGTTTCGTTCGTATAAAACAACCGGATACGTGCAAAACGCATGATAACGAACAAAAGCGTAAAACGAACGTAAACGTTTAAAAACGAACGTAAACGTATCAAAACAAGCAAAAACTTTTTAAAACATGTAAAAACGAATGTAGACGTATAAAAGAAAACGAAAACGTATAAAAACGAGCAAAAACGTAATAAAATGGACAAAAACGTGTAAAAAACGGACGAAAACAAAACAAAACGTAAGAAAACGCACGAAAGCGTATAAAAACGGACGAAAATGTAAGAAAATGTTTAAAAACGGACGAAAGCGTAAGAAAACAGATGAAAACTTATAAAAACGGATGGAAAAGTAAGAAAACGGACGAAAGCGTATAAAAACGAACGAAAATGTAAGAAAACATTTAAAAACGGACGAAAACGTAAGAAAGCAAATGAAAATGTTTAAAAACGGATGAAAACGTAAAAAAATGGACAAAAACTTATATAAACGGACAAGAACGTATAAAAACGGACGAAAACGTTTAAAAACAGACGAAAACGTTTAAAAACCGACGAAAACGTTTAAAAATGAACGAAAACGTATAAAAACGGATGAAAACGTAAGAAAGCGGACGAAAACGTATAAAAACGTACGAAAACGGACGAAAACGTAAAAAACGGACGAAAACATATAAAAACGGACGAAAACGTATAATAACGGATGAAAACGTGTGAAAACGAATAAAAACGTAAGAAAACAGAATTTTAAATTATTTACTAATAACCGTTAATATAAAGAACTAAATATGTAACGCTTAGCTTGACTAGATACATACAATAACAAAAATTCAAAAGTTTTGTATTAAAATGAAAAAAATAGTGGTTACACACAATTCCAAAAGTGATCAACTTCTTTTCATTTTTTTTAGCATTATCCCTTCCAAATATTCTTGAAATCAAAGTAAAACGCATAAACCAAATTTGATATAAACGTAAAATTTTATTTGTTGAAGGGATCTTAAGAGATGCATGTAAAAGAAGACTGACAAGATTGAGTTTTTTATACATTGAAACTGGCTTATGTAACCAACGCTAATGAATCAAAACATGCCGCCCTTGATCAAGAAACACTTTTGAAGTTTTGATAATTAAAAGAAAAGAAAAGGAAATTACTCAAAATAAATCTACGCGTATTCATTTGAAAAAAAAAAAAAAAAAAAAAGCTAGCTATTTTTGTGAAGAAAACAAAGGTCCGTATATGAGCATTAAAGTCAAGAAACACTTCTATATAAACTCGTCGTCAAGATCAGATATTGTCCGTCCATTATCGCCCTCACATATCATGGCCTCCTCTACTCCTAGTTCACTAGATTTTTGCATGATTTTCCTGCATCTGCTCTTACAATTATTTCGTTTATTGTACTTACGACAGATTTCTCTATTAGGTTGTTGTAGTCGTGTTTTGATTTTTAGTCTTTGGTGTTACATGTTAGCTAAAATTAAAGGGCGGTGGCCGCGCTGGGCTATTATTAACTCGTCATTGTTATACGAAATTGGTACTTTTCTACGTAACGAACAGATGCAAAGCACGCATTTTACACTTCAAGAACCAACAAAGACTCAAACAAACTCGCTCTTACTTAATCCGCATATTTCGAAGATTGCTAGAAGAATAGAAATTCGGTCCTCCCTTAGCAATAAGGTAGCCATAGGGAACGATGAAGAAAATCAAATTTCAAATGATGAGGGCTTGGAAGAATAGAAATTCAATCCTGCGTTAGGCTTGTTGAATTGTCAATCTTAGGCCGTACAAGACCCAACTTTGGATCGAATAGTCAAACAGTTCAGCTCGATTGGAACTTGGTTCAGCTCATCTCTGTCTTACACAGAGTTCTTGTTTTGTTGATGTTGTGCTTGTTTGCTACTTTTCAATTACTAAACACGAAACAAATGTTAATTATATGGCTGAAATGTATGGGCTCACAAGAATTATCTAAGATTTTAGTGATGTTAGTCTACTATATCTCATGAAAGTGGTAAAATGATTTTTTTTTATAAAAGAATTAAACTTTGCTTATATCATATATTCATATTCTATACACATCGCACGCAGCTTTTCATTCAAACAATCTTAACAGCTCATATGGGCCATATATGTGTGATGATCAACTCGCATCTTATAAATTTAGTCAAATAAGTATTGATTGATTGATTGATTCCATAAACAATTTTTCTTGTTCTTTCTACAAACTCGGTCTGTTTGTCCATATTATAAAATGAATTCAGCTATTCCTATATCAATGGTCGATACAACTTTATGTCGATTTAATATATGGATATACTGTTGTTTTACATAGTATATAAGTGGTTAAGATTTCAAAGAGACCAAATTCATTTTTTCATCTTTGATGACAAGAGAAATTAAAGATGTATAGTGATATGAAATTTCTTGGAAAAAAACCTCCAAAGACTTTAAACATTTTTATTTTTCACGTGTTGACTTGGAACTTATCTTAATATCTTTGAGGGTAAATTGAAAAAAATGTCTCTATGGTTAACCATTCTTGCACCATAAACAACACCTCAAAACTTAATATAGCGAATAATTTACCTTGTGTTCACACTTTATTGCAAACTATGTCATTTTCACTGACGACCGTTAAAAAACTCCGTTAGTAAGTCCTCACTTTGGAAGATCCGAACTCCTGATTTCCCGACCCATGAGCTTGGTCTTATTTACGCTAAGCTTAGATGTTTTAAGTTATTATTTGTTTTCTTTTTGAACATGCATGTGTACATTGTAGGTTATGTGATTTGCAAACTTTTAATTTGTTATTTATTTTTATAACCAGATTCTAATAGTACACTATTCACTCTGAAAATCCACCATGATGGGGACTTCACAAACCCACCAGGCCTAATATATCAGTTCGCACATATAGCCTATGTTGACCTAATTGAGTGTGACTTTTTCTCTATTCATCAGTTTGTTGGGATGTTAGAGGAGCTAGGTGATCGGTCCCAAACGGTCAGGTTTATCACACAAGTCAACCACTTGTGAATGGTCAACCGTAATAAAAGCCAAACAGCTAGAGGACCAATGCAATTAAGTCCAGGAGATTTTAGTGTTTCCCCGGGTCGTTAAGTCCCAACGAGCTGTGCGATTGAAGCTAAACGTATAGTGATCGGGTGATATTGAACAGAAATGGTTAATGATAATACTAGATGACAAAGGAAAAATCTGAGAAAATCTAAAATATTAAATAAACGCTATCACTATTTTTAAAATTAATGTTTCTTGATTTTTCTTTTATAAATTTGAATTAAAAACTAATTTTAAACTTTTAAAACTAATCTAAAATGCTAGAAATTATGAAATTAAAGAGGAAAATTATAAAACTATTTTTAAAAAATCTAAAATAACTAAAGAGAATTTTCAAAACTAATTTTGTATTTTTTTCGATGATTTTCAATTTCTAAGAATTAAAAGCTATTTAAAACTAATTAAATTGCTAAAATTACAAATTAAACTATGAAAAATCTGAAAAAAATTATTTTTTGCTTTTATATTTATCTTAACCTAGGAAAAATGAAAACTTATTTTTTGAAGCTTTTACGATTTAATTGCAATAAAGGCTAATTAAAAGTCTTAAAAGCGATTTAAATTAGGAAAATAGCAAGCAGTGATGAAAAATTGTGAAAATTCAGGAAAATTCTAAATTATAATGGAGAATCTAAGAAAATGATTAAAACTACTCTAGATCAATGGAGATGCAAGCTACTTTGAAGCGCTATGGAAAAATTATATAGAAATAAGCTTATAAGCTAAACTAATTAACCGAAGCTACAAGGACATGTATTAGGCTAAAACCAACTTGTATCAACTTAATGCAACTAAATATGAACACTTAATCTCAGATTAGAAGCAAATAAGCCATGTCAATTTCTTAATTAGCAAACTTCCAAACAGGACTTGACTACTACTTTGCAGCTTAAAAATAAGCTGCTTAATTAGCCAGAAACTAAACTCCAGATTAAGCAATCTCAAAAGGACCTAGAAAAGGGCTTATAAACCAAATATTAGCCCCAGACAAGCTCCCAAGAGCTTGTTGAGAGCTCTTGCAAAACCTGTGCACATTCAGTTGTCACTGAGTGCGTGCACATGGCACTTTTACCCCTTTTACAAGCTCTGCAGAAGCTTATAGAAAATTACCAAAATTCTACAAAAATCAAATTTCAACTAAAGACCAGTTAAACTAGAAAATCCCAAAATTTCACTGATTTTGACTCAAGAATGAATCCATGAAAAATCCACAAAGTTTTGTGCAAACCTGATTTTTTAACTTTGACTTCTTATGACAGATGTTGCATTAGACTTTTATGAACTTGTGGGCTAATAAAATGGAATGAAACAGATGTTTTAAGACAAAATGAGAATGAAACAAGCTAAAATAACTAATGCTAAACCTGCCAACTTGTAGTTGCTTCTTGATTCTAACTAATGTATCTCTAATATGAGATCAAATTCAACTTTGACTTTTACTTATTTAAGGTGCAAGTGAATACCTGATCTAAGTCTAATCCCCCTAACAGAGACTAAATTGACAGGTCTTTACCAAAAGCTAAGCTTAAAACTCACTAGAACAAGTTGATCCAAACACTACTTCCACTACTGATTTGCAAATTAACAAATACAGTTAACACTAATTCCTACTGCAAACCTTAATTCCAATACAGATAATCAAATTCCAACTAAATGATGCAGATAGAACAGATTGAAAGAAATGAGGTAGCAAACAAGCACTTACAAAAGTCCTAGCCTCAATGGCTTGCCACTGAGATCAAAGTATCACTATCCTAAACTGATCTCAACCCCAAATCACTCTGAATTTCAACCCATATCCAACTCCATATCAGCAGATAAACCCAAATATTCTCTCGATTCTTCTTTGACTTTTATTGGTGAATTTGAGATTTGAGTGAATTTTGAGATTGAAACACAAGTAAGCTCACAATAAGCTATCAAAAGCTTAAATGAGCTAAATAGAACGATAGCAATAGCTTTTACAAGCTTAGATATAGATTGAAAGTATTTTTTATTTTTCAACTATTTTTCGATTTTTTATTTTTGGTTTATTGATGAGAATAAGCTGCAAATAAATTTTAAGAGTAATAATATGAATTAAACATAAGCAGTAAACTGAATTGAAAACATTAAAACTTGAACAATGATAATAAGCTAAAACTGAATTTTATTAAAATATAAAAGTTGATTACAAGTAAGGAATTACAAAAGCTGGAATTAAAAACTGAATACAAAATACATTTAAGCTACTGAATTAAGAGAAAAATAAGAGGTTTAAACTAAGACTTTAAAATTAAAGCGAAATACAAGAAAATTAGAAAATTACACTACTCACGGCTCTAATGCTTCTCTTCCCTCTATATAGTCAACAAAAAGCTTTCCCTTGAGATTATGAACCTTTCCCACCAATAATATTGGCCGTTGGATGCTTAGAGTGGATTTAAGCCGTTGATGAGTTTTTTGGCGGGAAATTGATATAGCAACTGGGGCAGGTTGAGTGCAAGGAGGGGGAAGCATTTAATGCTTCTTGGATTGTTGGGTGAGGTGGAGTGATAAGGGTGTGGGTTGTGAGCTGGAGGTGAGGGGTGTCTAGGAGTTGCAGAGGAGTGGGTGAAGGGGGTGAGATTTTGGAGGGAAAAGGTGAGCGGGGCGGTTTTATTATAAAACCGTGGGTTTGGATGGGTAAACGGGTTGGATTGGGTAAACAGGGAGTGGGCTTGGGTAATGTTTTGGGCTTGGGGTTAATTGTTGGATTGGGTTTAATAATTTAGGGGTCCGGTTTGGTTTTAGGATTAGTAACAAGGACCATACTTGTAAATTCTGAAAATTAGAGGACCAAAGTTGTACATCTTCCAAAATAAACCAAGGGTGATTCCTGCCATGTCCCAATAATCCAAGGACCATACATAAGATTTCCAACAATAAAATTTTCCTGGGACCATTTTGCAAATTCGAAAGTCGAGGACCAAACTTGTAAATTATTGAAACTTTTCACCAAAGGATTAAATATGACAACATATGATTTCAAAAGGACCTTTGGTGACTTTTCTTATAAAACAAATGCCTAGGGACTAAATTTGACGAGTTTTGAAAGTTGAGGGACTGAAGCGCCAATTATGCAAACTTTGTTCGTTTTCATCCGATTTTAAACATTTTGCATATGAAACATATAAAATACAATTTTGGGATATTTTCAGATTTTGATGCATTTACGAGTGTTTTTAAATATTTTGCGTTCAGATTGACCAAAATGATGAGTATTTACACACTCATCAATCCTCACATTAAACTATTGCTAGTCCTAGCAATCTTTTGAGAAAACTTAATGGATTTGAATCTCTTTACCAAAAGCCATTACTTGGAGTAGCCAAATGTTTGGATTCAAGTAAGAACTATGGTGGCCGATAACCATATGATTTTGAGCAAATCACCGCCCAACGGATTTGATTTGTCTTTACCGGAAGCCGTTTGCTACGGACTAGCCAACTCTTAGATAAAATATCTTTGGTGAGTCGATTACCAATTATGGTTTTCCAACTGCCTTTACCACAAGCCATAAACTTGCGGGCTAGCCAACTCTTCACTAATTAAAGATATGGTGGTGAACACCATACAATTTTGGGCAAATTGCAAGCCGTCAACGGATTTGAGATATCTTTACCAAGAGCCGTTTGCTCTGGATTAGCCAATCCTTTTGTTTATTAGACATGGCGGATCGATAACCATAAGTTGAGTAAGTGCAAACACTTACTCCAAAAAAAATTTTGGCCAAAAATGGGGAATTGGGTGGTATAATTACATGATAAAATTCGTGAGAATTCCCCCACACTAGAAATGAATATTGCCCTCAATATTCAAAGTACAAGCGGTTATGCGAAACAAAAACGTAAAGGGAAATACTACGGCCATTATTTGTGATTTTTTTTTTTTTTTTTTTAAGAAAACTTATATACAACAATGAGTGACTTCCCACACTAGGGTGGTAGAAAGTAGAAAGAAATTAGAAATATGGGTGAAAACCCATATAGTGTGCTCTTATTTTTGATTCCCGAGTCGCTAGCTTGACTCGATCCCGCATTCATTGGTTCTTGGGAAGCAGCGTGGAAAACTAATCTCGATCGGACTTTCGTTCACGGTGTAAATAAACATATGAACATCGAAAGTTCCACACCGACGAGATACAACCGCGGTATTGTTAATAGTAGAAACTATAAAGGATGATACCGGGTCAAAGATGGTGTCCTCATTCCGAAAGAGAAAAGGGAAAGAGCAAACACACCATCCGTGAAGAATGGAATAAAGATGTGCATGAGAATGCAAGTCCATTCCTCATCGGTAAAAGCAAATCACCATTTTGACATTTTAAGCTTAGTCTTGAAGTTTGTATGGTGATTGTCAATGCAATTCCGGTAGGGAGGGTTGAAGCGGTTCTTCAATCATGATTTTCCAAAAAGGATGTCCCCTCCGGATCAAAGTAAGTATTATCAATTCTGTTGGAATCGACTCATTACTAAGAAAAGCATCAACTTCCTTCCAAAAGTTGTCATCTTCCTCATCCGGAGTGAGAGAAGGGATGGAAAAGTCGGAAATAATAAGACTATGAGATGATGGATCATTTTGAGCAATTCTTCAATGGGAAGAATGTCTCCCATTGGATCACAAACATCATCATCAATCCGGATGAAATCAAGAGAGTTTGGTTTCATCCACGAGTTAACAAACTCGTCGATAAAGCGATTAGGAGTGGGGCAAGTGGTGTGCTCTTGAGCTAGCAATTTCCACCACTCCGATAAAGTCTCCGATTCTAGATCATCATCATCAGAACACTCTTGACTTCCTTGGTACATCTTTCAAACCATTTGTTTGAACCGAGGTTGATTTTCAAAGCTTTTAGCTCAACACGTTTTGGTGACTCCTCTTAACGTGAAATTTGAGAGTGTTGCATTGATTCTTTCGATTTTGATCAATTGTGGCAACACTCTTTGGATAGAGGTTTGGAGTTCGGTTGATATTAAGCGTGAGTTCTTCGTTGTCAACCCGTATGGTGATTCTTCAAAGAACACATCAATTAGAGCACGGCTCGTTCTTGAGAAAGCTCTCCCAAGATGAGGGAACTCTAGGATCGCATCAAAGTCTACTATAACAAAGTCGGTAGGAAAGTGAAACTTTCCTACTTTCACCACGACATCCTCGGCTATCCCAGTGGACGAGTTGTAGTGCGTCCGCTAGCTCGAGTGTCATACAAGTGGATGTAAGTTTAGGAAGAGACAGTTTCTTCCATCTTGAGAGTGGCATGAGGTTAATGCTTGCGCCAAGATCGGCCATGGCGAACATTGAACCATCCCAATCACACGGGATTAAAAACCGCGGGGGTCTTCAAGCTTTTAGGAAGCTTCTTGAGAAGGACCATTGAGCATTGCTCATTGAGAGGTGTTTTAGCCATCTCGGATAACTTATCTTTGTTGCTCAAGAAGCCTTTAAGCGTGGATGCAAATTTGGGCATTAGAGCGAGAGCATCAACGAAGCTTATATCAAAGTGCGTTCATTGAAAATTTGGAAAATTTTTCCATTTGCTCTTTGGTTTTGTCTTTGAGCTTCTCATCATGCAATCTTGATGGGTAAGGAAGCGACTAGACTTTTGAGTACGGACGGAAGTCATTTCGGCTCGAATTTGTCTTGAACTTGGGTTCCGGACTTAAAGCTTGGACTACGAAGGTGGGACGTGTCTTGATGCCGTGGGCTTAAGAAATGCACCTTGTCCGTTGTATCCTTGGTAACTTGACTCATTGCTCCTAGTGGAGGAGGCATTGGAGTCGAAGGTCCATTGTCGTCTTACCACTACAGTGGTGGCGGCTTTCAACTCGGCATTTGGATTTGGGAATTGCTTGGGAGTCCTCCGGAGGATAGCGAAGCTTTGTTCATATTCATATTCATGAAAGCGCTCATCATATTCTTCAACTCATTTGTCTGCCGAGACATTGTGGTATCAATTTCCTTTTTAGCTCAACTCTCGTGTTATTGATCGAGTTTGCATTGAGCGTATGCTTGACTCGGTAATTTTCATGAAATCATTTGGTAGGGAGCTTGAGAAGGTTGTTGATAACTTTGCCGATTGGAGCTTGATATGGTTGGTTGAAATTGTTCGGTTCGATTGAAATTTTGAGAGTTATTGAAGTTTTGTCCTTGATTCGAACAAAGCGATTTTGATTGCCATGGTTTTGCAGGAGGAAAACCGGTGGTGTCATACCGCTAGGTGCAGTAGTGAGGATCAACTTGTGGTCGGTATTGATTGTGGTTTCTGAAGCTACGGAGCTTGGTGAAAAGAAGCATCGGTTGCTTGACAATCATAATACGCGTGTGGACCACTACAAGTTTCACACACCTTGTTCACGGCTTTGATTGGTTCCGTCTTATGAATTTCGCTTTTGATTTCCTTTACCTCTTTCATCATATTAACGGATGACATCCGTTAGAGTGACTACTGAGCAGCTAACTCGGAAGAGTTACGGATGAAAAAGCGGAGTGTTCGAATATTGACTTTGTTGCGAGAAATAGGAACTTTTGATTTTTCTCGCAAATCTCAATCACATCTTTAGGCTTCACGATTCAAGATATTGCCACCGCGGTCTGCGTTCAAAGAATCTTGTTCGTTACCGTTCAACCCATTATAAAAGATATTAACTTGTTGAAGCTCCGTGAATTCATGGTGGGGCATTTCTGAGGAGATCTTTGAATCTCTCCCATACCTCTCAAAGTTTTCATCGAAATTTTGACGAAATCCAAGAATTGCATTTTTAAGATTAGTCGTCTTTGATGGAGGAAAGAAATAATTGACAAACTTTTGAACAAGATCCTCCCAGTTTCGATGGATCGAGGGGTTCTTTTCCACCAAATTCGGGCTGCCTCAGTGAGAATGGAAATAGCATCAACTTGATCACTTTTGTGGTACATCTTTGAAATTGATCGTTGAGGTCAACTTGTTAAACCAACGGATGTGTGCATACGGGTCTTCTCGATCAAACCCGTGGAATTGATTTGTAGACACAAGTTGGATTAAATGTGTCTTCAATTCGAAGTGATCAGAATTGATTGTTGGTAAAACGATGGCATCTCCATAACCCTCGGTGGGTGCACGGAGCATTTCCGCCATAGTTCGTTCATCGCCATATTGTTGTTTGGAATAGTACGAATCTCGGGTTCGACTATTCGAGGCAAAGACGTCTGCGAGCGTCTTCTAGGAATTTACGCTAGATCACGCAAAGGACTCGATGATCTAGAAGAGCGAGTGCGCATGCACTAGGCGTTACTCGAGAAACAAGAGAATTATGAAAATGGGGAAAGAAGAATCTTTTGGGTTTTATTGTTTTTGAAAAGTAAAGATAATAACAAATCCAATTAAAACAATATCGAGGCAAAGCGACGGTGAACTTAAACCAATAATCACAAGATGAATGGCTTTTCGAGAAAGGTACACCACCACAAGGACACAAAGGCAAGTTTAATCTTATGTTCGAACTTATTATGGTCGTACCCCAGTTAGGTAGTACACCGTCTTGGTTCTCGATGGTAATTTTTATGTTGTTATTATTAAACAAGAAAAACGGAAAATCTTTTGTATTTTTATCTTTTATATATATGTAGAAACAAAAGAAAAATATTTTTGTGTTTTATATGTTTTAAGACGTTTTTGGATTTTTTTTTTCTTTTTATAAGAAAATATAAATATATATAGATGGTATGAACAAGGAGTGAATATTCAGATCACTAATCTGCTAAACGTAAGACTTTTAGCACGGCTCCCCGGCAGCGGCGCCAAAATTTGGTCGGTCCCAAACGGTCAGGTTTATCACACAAGTCAACCACTTATGAATGGTCAACCGTAATAAAAGCCAAACAGCTTGAGGACCAATGCAATTAAGTCCAGGAGAGTTTAGTGTTTCCCCGGGTCGTTAAGTCCCAACGAGCTGTGGGATTGAAGCTAAACGTATAGTGATCGGGTGATATTGAACAGAAATGGTTAATGATAATACTAGATGACAAAGGAAAAATCTGAGAAAATCTAAAATATTAAATAAACGCTATCACTATTTTTAAAATTAATGTTTCTTGATTTTTCTTTTATAAATTTGAATTAAAAACTAATTTTAAACTTTTAAAACTAATCTAAAATGCTAGAAATTATGAAATTAAAGAGGAAAATTATAAAACTATTTTTAAAAAATCTAAAATAACTAAAGAGAATTTTCAAAACTAATTTTGTATTTTTCTGATGATTTTTCGAATTTCTAAGAATTAAAAATTGTTTAAAACTAATTAAATTGCTAAAAATTACAAATTAAACTATGAAAAATCTGGAAAAATTATTTTTTTTGCTTTTTATATTTATCTTAACCTAGGAAAAATGAAAACTTATTTTTTTGAAGCTTTTCTGATTTAATTGCAATAAAGGCTAATTAAAAAGTCCTAAAAACTGATTTAAATTAGGAAAAATAGCAAACAGTGATGAAAAATTGTGAAAAATTCAGGAAAATTCTAAATTATAATGGAGAATCTAAGAAAAATGATTAAAACTACTCTAGATCAATGGAGATGCAAGCTACTTTGAAACTGCTATGGAAAAATTATATGGAAATAAGCTTATAAGCTAAACTAATTAACCAGAAGCTACAAGGACATGTATTAGGCTAAAACCAACTTGTATCAACTTAATGCAACTAAATATGAACACTTAATCTCAGATTAGAAGCAAATAAGCCATATCAATTTCTTAATTAGCAAACTTCCAAACAGGACTTGACTACTACTTTGCAGCTTAAAAATAAGCTGCTTAATTAGCCAGAAACTAAACTCCAGAATAAGCAATCTCAAAAGGACCTAGAAAAGGGCTTATAAACCAAATATTAGCCCCAGACAAGAGCTTGTTGAGAGCTCTTGCAAAACCTGTGCACACTCAGTTGTCACTGAGTGTGTGCACAGGGCACTTTTACCCCTTTTACAAGCTCTGCAGAAGCTTATAGAAAATTACCAAAATTCTACAAAAATCAAATTTCAACTAAAGACCAGTTAAACTAGAAAATCCCAAAATTTCACTGATTTTGACTCAAGAATGAATCCATGAAAAATCCACAAAGTTTTGTGCAAGCACGATTTTTAACTTTGACTTCTTATGCGGATGTTGCATTTGACTTTTATGAACTTGTGGCTAATAAAATGGAATAAACAGATGTTTTAAGACAAAATGAGAATGAAACAAGCTAAAATAACTAATGCTAAACCCGCCAACTTGTAGTTGCTTCTTGATTCTAACTAATGTATCTACAATATGAGATCAAATTCAACTTTGACTTTTACTTATTTAAGGTACAAGTGAATACACGATCTAAGTCTAATCCCCAACAGAGACTAAATTGTGGGTCTTTGCCAAAGCTAAGCTTAAAACTCACTAGAACAAGTTGATCCAAACACTACTTCCACTTCCGATTTGCAAATTAACAAATGATTAACACTAATTCCTCACAAACCTTAATTCCAATACGATAATCAAATTCCAACTAAATGATGCGAGATATAGCAGTTGAAAGAAATGAGATAGCAAACAAGCACTTACAAAGTCCTAGCCTCAATGGCTTGCCTTTGAGATCAAAGTATCACTATCCTAAACTGATCTCAACCCCAAATCACTCTGAATTTCAACCCATATCCAACTCCATATCAGTAGATAAACCCAAATATTCTCTGATTCTTCTTTTGACTTTTATTGACTGAATTTGAGATTTGAGTGAATTTTGAGATTGAAACACAAGTAAGCTCACAATAAGCTATCAAAAGCTTAAATGAGCTAAATAGAACAGTAGCAATAGCTTTTTACAAGCTTAGATATAGATTGAAAGTATTTTTTTATTTTTTCAACTATTTTTCTGATTTTTTTTTTTATTTTTGTGTTATTGATGAGAATAAGCTGCAAATAAATTTTAAGAGTAATAATATGAATCAAACATAAGCAGTAAACTGAATTGAAAACATTAAAACTTGAACAATGAAAATAAGCTAAAACTGAATTTTATTAAAATATAAAAGTTGAGTACAAGTAAGGAATTACAAAAGCTGGAATTAAAAACTGAATACAAAATACATTTAAGCTACTGAATTAAGAGAAAAATAAGAGGTTTAAACTAAGACTTTAAAATAAAAGCGAAATACAAGAAAATTAGAAAATTACACTACTCAACGCTCTAATGCTTCTCTTCCTCTATATAGTCAACAAAAGCTTTCCTTGAGATTCGAACCTTTCCCACCAATAATATTGGCGTTGGATGCTTAGAGTGGATTTAAGCCGTTGATGAGTTTTGGCGGAAATTGATATAGCAACCCAAGGTTGAGTGCAAGGAGGAAGCATTTAATTCTTCTTGGATTGTTGGGTGAGGTGGAGTGATAAGGGTGTGGGTTGTGGTGGAGGTGAGGGTGTCTGGGAGTTGCGAGGAGGTGAAGGGGTGAGATTTTGGAGGAAAAGGTGGGCGGTTTTATTATAAAACCGTGGTTTGGATGGGTAAGCAGGTTGGATTGGGTAAGCAGGAGTGGGCTTGGGTAATGTTTTGGGCTTGGGGTTAATTGTTGGATTGGGTTTAATAATTTAGGGGTCCGGTTTGGTTTTAGGATTAGTAACAAGGACCATACTTGTAAATTTCAAAATTGGAGGACCAAAGTTGTACATCTTCCAAAATAAACCAAGGGTGATTCTGCCATGTCCCAATAATCCGAGGACCATACATGAGATTTCCAACAATAAAATTTTCCGAGGACGCTTTTGCAAATTTCGAAAGTCACAGGACCAAACTTGTAAATTATTGAAACTTTTCACCAAAGGATTAAATATGACAACATATGATTTCAAAAGGACCTTTGGTGAATTTTCTTATAAAACAAATTCCTAGGGACTAAATTTGACGAGTTTTGAAAGTTGAGGGAGTGAAACGCCAATTATGCAAACTTTGTTCGTTTTCATCGATTTTAAACATTTGCATCCGAAACATATAAAATACAATTTTGGGATATTTTGGTATTTTGATGCATTCTGAGTGTTTTTAAATGTTTTAGATTCAGATTGACCAAAAATGATGAGTATTTACACACTTCATCACTAGGATTAAGGGATGATAAGATTTTGTTCATACATTTTAGATCCTAAATAATCTTTGGAAGATGGGTTGGTTGTTGATTGTTGGGTTCAGTAAATACCCAAACCCCTTAATTCTAGGATTTGAATAGAAAATACCCTAAGTGTTTAGAACCTTAAACACTATCAAGTCACTGAGCGCATAGCCACTCAGTGAGCTGTCTTCGGGATACTCAGTAAGAGACAAAGAAGAAGTCTCTCCACTCAGTAAGGCGAAACTTAAGGGGTGAAGACTGAGTCAAGAAGAAGATGGTGGATTCAGTGAGTGATGACAATAACTCACTGAATCCCAAAACTCCTCACCAACTACTATCACTGAAGACAATACTGAAGATAAAGACTGAAGGCTAAAGAGACTGAAGAATGAGCGGGACAAGGCGGGATAAGTTTGAACAGATAAGACGAAGTCCTTATCAACCAAAGTCAAACTTTCCCTGAATCGCTAACTACCAGGCTCAGTGTCATCACTGACAAGAAGAAAGCAACCTTGTCACCATACTTGTCATTTCAATCCCAAGTACTATTCCGCAAGTACTTGGGT